>JASKGM010002545.1:0-10485 GCA_034509205.1 Ceratonia siliqua
AGAAGCATCGTATCAAATTTACTTTTATCTTACAGGATCAGATTCCACAAGTAGTCCCTTAATTAAAAAAAGGCACAAAACCACGTAGGATTTTTGCCAAAGAGAGAGGCTCTTTGGCGTTTGTGCCACATAAAGTTGGGACCTAATGCTCCTAAACTAGTGTTCATAGAACAGAACAGAACAAAACAAAACAAAATTCCGCTTCCCAGCTTAATCCTGGCACTTTGCTTTCCTTTTTCTGCTTTTCTTTTACATTTACTAATTTCTAACTTCCTATGCTATTTTTATACTTAATCTCGGGCAAATTGAAAAATGCTAGATTAAGTATATGGGAAGTTAGACATTAGTAAATCTAAAAGAAAAGCCAATGGATACCTGAAATGAGAAAGTAATAAAGGGGTTGGAGTTTGAGATTTAGATGTTGGCAAACGATCATGGGGAAGAATATGGGAAGTAATAAAGGAGGGATAAAGGGCGATGCTTTGTCCTGCTACTTTTTACACCAAATGTGGCTGCTTTTTGACAAAAAGGCGGTCCCACGCCTGGGACGCCGAATCATGTGCCTTCCTGCTGAGGCTTTTTGCTTACATATGATTTGTGACTATAGGCAGGGGCTTACTTTACCTTCCCAAAGTGCCCTATCTTCCTAATATGTCCTTCGAAGTTCAAACAATAGGCCTCGCTATTGGTGCAATGCCCTAAACTAAATTGATAACCCTGGCCTCTTGCTTGGGGATTGATCACTTTAAAACAACTTATAATCCCAAATATACTTCATTTGTCGTATCTTACTTGCACTTAGTAATATTTTTTGTGTACTTTATATTTATAGCATATTGAATCAACAAAGAAAACTTAAAATATAGAATCAAGATATATGATATGCACTAGAGAGTAAGAAAGTGCAAGAATCAAGGAAGTTGGTCTCATTATGTATCTTATTAAGTAGATGCATGTGTGTATTTGCAAGTGATGGCTTAAACTCGATTTGGAAATTTAGAATCGGGGCTTTGGTTGTGGGGGATACTAGATTACTAGTACTAGAAACTAGCTTCTGTCATTCTTAACAGAGTCATTGGAAATATATAAAATATTAATAATTAATTCTAAAAAATAAAAATAAAAATAAAAATGGGAGGTGAATAACGAACCCAAAGTGGAGGGAAGAAGAAAAATTTGGGAAGAAAAATCCTTCCCGGGAGAGCATGGAATCTGATCCGCCCGCGCTCTCACAGCAACTGCCTCAACCAACTTCAATTCCAGACCCCACCCACGAAATTCCATTAAAATATAATATAATATAAGACACTTGAAAAGCAACCCACAAAACCGACCTGGCTCTCTCTCTTGTTACTCTGCCTGCCGCTATCAACGGCCACTGTTTTTGTCTTAAAGTCCTATATTCTTGGCTGCAATTCTGAGTTCGCCGGAGAGGGAACCTAAATTACAGTAACACAATGAGAATATGACGACGCCGTTTCAACAGCCGAGAACGATCAGAAAAGCTGTTCTTGAAGTAGTGGATGCACGTAATCTTCTTCCCAAGGACGGCCAGGGAAGCTCCAGCCCTTACGTCATCGCAGCATTCGATGGGCAGAGGAAAAGGACCACCACCAGGTTCAAGGAGTTGAACCCTGTTTGGAATGAGGCTCTTGAGTTCATAGTATCTGACCCCGATACCATGGAGTACGAAGTGCTAGAGATCGAGGTCTATAATGACAAGAAGTATGGAAATGGGACTGGCCGTAAAAATCACTTCCTGGGCCGAGTTAAGTTGTATGGCACCCAGTTCGCCAAGAGAGGGGAGGAGGGTTTGGTCTACTTTACGTTGGAGAGAAAGAGCATGTTTAGCTGGATTAGGGGCGAAATTGGCCTTAAGATTTATTACTACGACGAGCTGGTTGAGGAAGAGAAGCCGCCACAGCAGCAGGAGGTGCCACAGCAGCAGGTTACAGAGCAAGAGAGGACGAAATCCCCAGCCATTGTAGTGGTTGAGGAAGGAAGGGTTTTTGAGGTTCCTGGACCAATGCAGCATTGTGTACCTGAAGGGCGCCCTCATTCACTCCCAGGTGAAGTTATCGAAGAATCACCGCCGCCGGTGGTCCATGTACCTCAGGATCAATCATTCCCTGATATGGCAGGGCCGCCTGTGTCCGAACTACACCATACTCCGGACGTCAGAAAAATGCAGGCAGGAAGAATACCAGGAGGGGAGAGAGTAAGAATTTTGAAGAGGCACGATGGAGATTACTCTCCTCGAGTTATCTCCGGCAGGCCATCCCGCACCGAATCTGAGAGGATTCACCCTTATGATCTGGTGGAGCCAATGCAGTACCTCTTTGTCAGAATCGTGAAGGCTCGTGGGCTTGCTCCGAATGAGAGTCCCTATGTGAAGATTCGAGCGTCTAGCCACTTCGTCAGATCAAAACCTGCAAGTTACCGTCCCAATGAGCCCAATGACTCACCGGAGTGGCACCAGGTGTTCGCGCTGGGACACAACAAGGCCGATACAGCGAACGCGACTTTGGAAATTTCGGTTTGGGATTCCCCAAAGGAGCAGTTCCTAGGCGGCGTTTGCTTCGATCTTTCTGAAGTGCCCGTACGAGACCCTCCTGACAGTCCCTTGGCCTCACAGTGGTACCACCTAGAAGGCAGTGCCACCGATCAAAATTCCAGCAAGGTCTGCGGGGATATTCAGCTTTCCGTTTGGATTGGCACACAATCCGACGATGCATTCCCTGAGGCTTGGAGCTCCGACGCATCATACTTGGCACACACTCGCTCAAAAGTCTACCAATCGCCGAAGCTTTGGTATTTGCGTGTCACCATAATCGAAGCTCAAGACATCAACATCACTCCCAACCTACCTCCGTTGACGGCACCGGAAATTCGAATAAAAGTACAGTTGGGTTTTCAATCAGTAAGAACCAAGCGAGGGTCCATGAATCACCCTAGCCTATCATTCCACTGGAACGAAGACCTCCTCTTCGTGGCAGGCGAGCCTCTGGATCAAGAATCCATGATCCTGCTCGTAGAGGACCGCACGAGCAAGGAGGTTGCGCTGTTGGGGCACATCGTAATCCCGCTGAGCTCTATCCAGCAACGGATAGACGAGCGCCGCGTGGCACCGAAATGGTTCGCCTTGGAGGGTGATTCCTACTGTGGGCGAGTCCATCTGCGGCTGTGCCTGGAGGGTGGGTATCACGTGCTGGACGAAGCAGCGCACGTGTGCAGCGACTTTCGACCCACGGCTAAGCAGCTCTGGAAGCCGGCTATTGGGATTCTGGAGCTGGGTATCCTCGGCGCTCGCGCTCTTCTTCCCATGAAAACCAAAGGTGGAGGAAAGGGGTCCACCGATGCTTACTGCGTGGCCAAGTACGGAAAAAAGTGGATCCGCACTCGAACCATCACGGACAGCTTTGATCCACGTTGGAACGAGCAGTACACGTGGCAAGTGTACGACCCCTGCACGGTTTTGACTATTGGGGTGTTTGACAACTGGCGTATGTTTGCTGACATGTCAGAAGAAAAGTTCGATTGTCCCATTGGCAAGGTACGAATACGAGTCTCTACATTGGAGAGTAACAAGATATATACGAGTTCGTATCCTTTGATGGTGTTATTGAGAACCGGGTTGAAAAAGATGGGTGAGATTGAGTTGGCGGTTCGGTTTGCTTGCCCATCATTGTTGCCGGAAACTTGTTCGGTCTATGGGCAACCATTGCTTCCTAGAATGCACTATCTCCGCCCACTTGGGGTGGCTCAGCAGGAGGCGCTGCGTGAGGCTGCCACCAAGATGGTGGCTCAGTGGCTGGCACGGTCAGAGCCTCCACTGGGACACGAGGTGGTTCGACACATGCTGGATGCGGATTCGCACAATTGGAGCATGAGGAAGAGTAAGGCTAATTGGTTTCGGACCGTGGGGGTTCTATCATGGGCTGTCGGGTTGGCAAAATGGTTGGACAATATCAAAAGATGGAGGAACCCAGTTACAACGATGCTTGTCCATATTCTATACTTGGTACTTGTTTGGTATCCAGATTTGATTGTCCCTACTGGGTTCTTATACGTGGTTTTGATTGGTATATGGTATTACCGGTTTAGACCCAGGATACCAGCTGGGATGGATACCCGATTGTCACAAGCGGAAACAGTTGACCCAGATGAGCTGGATGAGGAGTTTGATACCATGCCAAGTTCAAAGCCACCCGATATAATTCGGATCCGGTATGATAGGTTACGAATGGTGGCTGCCCGGGTCCAAACGGTGCTGGGTGATTTTGCAACCCAAGGAGAGAGGGTGCAAGCCTTGGTGAGTTGGAGGGACCCAAGGGCCACGAAGTTGTTCATAGGGTTGTGTTTGGCAGTGACAGTAATAATGTATGTGGTGCCTCCAAAAATGGTGGCAGTGGCTCTGGGATTCTACTATTTGCGCCACCCTATGTTTCGAGACCCATTGCCGCCGGCGAGCTTGAACTTTTTCCGGAGACTTCCAAGCTTGTCCGATCGGTTAATGTAGACTGGGAGATTAGATATTTTATTTTTTAACACCGTTTGAATTAGTGACAATTTTTTAGACATGAAATTGTGAAGAAAGATGGGGAAGAGGTTGAGACAAAGAAAACTATTTAGCATTGAAAAAGTTGTCCTCCATAACGTTGTAAGGAGTGAAAGGGGGAGGGAAAGTAAAGGAAAGTGACAAGTTGTCATCATGTTCTTTTTGCTATTATCAAATTGATTGACTGAGTACTATTGAAAACTTGAAATAAGAGAAAGGAAAGTGGGGACAAGAGACAGCTTAGGGGGTAGAAAATCTGGGGTACTGACCTCTTCAATGGCGGGGAAAGTTTTTTGCGATTATGTTTGGGAAAGGATATACCTTGGATATCTTTCTGACTTCAAAAAAAAAATTGCAGCCTCTTTACTGTTTCTTTAATCTCTATGTTGTTTAATTTCTTCAATTAGCTGGATGGTTTGAATTTATTTTACTAAAAGGCTTCTTTACTGAGCCTTTACCTCTACACAGTGTGAATAGAAAGGGGAGCACATTTTCAAGATATACATAATACCGATTGAAATGTATACCTTTTGTTTCATCTTCAAACCTTTAAAGTTACGTTGGAAGTTGGGCTTGCAAATAAATGGGACTTGTTGATGCAAAGTAGATTCAGGATCCCACTAGCACATATCTACACACACAGGAAAAGGGGAGGGAAAGAAGAAAATAATAAATTTTTATATATATTCTATTTATAAATTATTAAAATTGTTGCATTTGAATTTAAGTTATCTCACTTAATTTTATTTTGGTCGAATGTAATTAGTTTAATAATTTGTGTAATTTATATATAAAATTTATGGGGAGTACTCCCCGAACTTTTTTAATTTTTTTAATGTTTGTTTTTTTAATGTTTTTAATTCAAATTAAGTTACGTTGGTAGTTGGGCTTGCAAATAAATGGGACTTGTTGATGCAAAGTAGTTCAGGATCCCGTTAGCACATACCTACACACAGGAAAAGGGGGAGGGAAAGAATTTTTTTACTTTTTAACATTAGTTAATTATTTATTATGTTATATATTTTTTAAATATTTTTATTTTTAAAAAAAACTTTTAACTTATAAATAAATAGTAAAGAAATTGTGGATAAATAATACAAGAAATATAAAAATATTTTCAAAAAAATGATATAAAAAATAATTAATTAATATTAAAACATTAAAAAATTAAGAAAAACAAAAAAAGGGTGTACACCCAAAATTTATAAAACATTACTCATTACAAAAGCTGGCTACAGAACATTGTATGTGATTTGATTAAAGTTACTGATGATGAAGCTGGGCTTGTGGTTATTGCAGAGAGTGCACATGATAGATGGATTGAATTGTAAGAGGAAGTAATCTGAAGAAAAGAAATGGTAAGCACATCATAACTGTACTGTAGAAGAAAATTCAAACGAACCTGTGTTTATTTTGCAGCTTTAAAGCATAATCTTTACAGTACATTGACTTGGTGGAGCCAATGCCTTGTGAGTTGTGACTAGTTTAGAGCACCGCATATTTCAACAGAGGTACTCTGCAGTCTGCAAACCCTCATGAAGCATAGTTTTTTTAGAATATATTGACTTTGCTGATTCATTTTTGTACATAAGAGAGATAATACAACTCTATGACTATGTGATAAAGTTGATTATGAGTTAGGTACCTCAGTCTTGGACTTATCAATTTTTAAAGGATTTAAATCTAAAATCAAATAAAATCTTGTGTAAAATGAAAAAAATTTAGTCTACCATCAAGTCTATTATTTATGTAAATGAGATACTAGATTACTCCTGTGTATTTGAAAGAGTAATGATGTTGAAAGTTGAAACAGTGGAAACGTGATATCCAGAAAAAGATTTAGTTGTGAGATTAATGACCACTGATGAGTGACCATAACAGATTGCATGAAAATCTTGTGTACCCTCACATCAGAGGCTTCATTGCCAATCAGTTGTGCGCTAAAAAGATGAGCTATATTAGAGAAAATCGAGACCAGGTGCTCATAAAGAATATTGTGGATTAAACACAAGATAAACAGATTATATGCTTCCAAAAATGTACCAAACCACTAAGTGGAGTCAGCTTAAGAGTAAAGCAATAAGGATTTTGTATTTTTGTTACATAATTGTTACCGTTGCGTTCCACTCTTCCAATAATTAATCATTGTTGCCTTGATGTTACAAGAGCCATCCAGGTCAGTTTACTCTCTTTCTCTGTTAGTCACCATCTTCAGTCAGCTACAAGTGGTTCATTGAAATTTCGTTGATTACAGGGTTTAATCACATGTCTTTTTGTACAAAGGAAACTTCCTCTTTAATTGCCCTGCTTTGCTTCTCAATAAATTCTCATGCCAACAAATCATAACAGGTGAAAGTGAAGACTAGAAAAAATTGGTTTCAAAGCATTCTTTGTAGCAAAATGAGCAAGTGTCCGGGTGTTTATTTTGATATTGGGAAAAAGGCCAGAGGTTTTATCATATCTTCTTTTCTTTGCCTTATTTTTGTCATTTTATTTTTTCCCCAGAATTGATTCTAATCTAATGATCTTAAAGTTGCCTTCCCTTTTAACATTCTAACACATAGTTGTTAAACTTGTCTTAGATGTTCTTCACAAGGACTATGCTCAACAACCACCAATTCACTTTCACTACCATTTCTTGGACTTGGATTTAGATCTCTCTTGTCAAGGTAATGTGAATTATTCTTTTTTTCCCTTACTAAAACTTTAAAACATGTATCTTCTTTAATTTGAACGTAGTCTTATTTTGCTGAAGAAGGGACTACTTGATATGCATCTAACTAGCACAAAGGAAACTGGTCAGTGCCCCATAGTAGACATAGATAGCACAGAAAGTGAATTTCACTGTACTTGCTGCAAAATCCATTACCAGTACTAGTATTTCTCTATTCTTCAGCTTCCTAAGTCCATGAAATAGCAATCATCATCCAAAATTTTCTGCTTGAAAATTTGTAGAAAATCCATGGAACTTTATGTCTAACTATATAGTGCCTTGATTGCTGTAACTGTTATAGTCCAAGAAATTGTGCCTGGACTCAGAAGCCTTTTCAACTTTACCAAACCTGATTCAGGGAAGGTAAACATAGTTTTTCATCACTATTATCTTTAATCATTTTAGTTTTGATTCCCATTGCATTTGACTTCCTTCTGCTATCAAAATGAATTTTATAACAGGTGGAACTGCAATATTTGAATAACTACAGTGGGATTACTGGATGCATTGGATTAATAGGAGACCCAGCAAGAGGATATGAGCCTGTTGCAAACTTCTCAGGCCTTATAGGAACCGGAATCATGTCCCTTGGGGCCAATTGTACCTTTGACGTATCAAGGAGGACAATCAACAAAGTGAATGCTGGTTTGAGCTTCAACAGTGCCTTCCTCATTGCTTCCTTGACCTTGTGAGCTATCCTACTTAAAGATTAAGAGTAATGTTATTTATACAAATTTTATTAACAAACTATTGAGGTGAATGTATTTGAATTTGATAGAAAAAAGTTTAAGTGAGCCACTTAAACTTAGATATAGTCACCTCATGAATGAAATTTATGTAAGTAGCATTAATCGAGACTAAAGTATTAGAAATTTGTGATCTCTACAATAACTTGAGAATTTGAACATAACTGTTCAGACTCAGAGTTCACCTTCTGTTTCTACTTCAGATCTGAAATGGTTCTGTGATTCTGAAGTTTGGGATTATGCAGGCATGACAAGTTTGACACTATGAAAGCTTCTTGGTATCAGGAGATGAACCCTCTGACCAAGACTGCCATTGCAGCAGAAGTGAAGCATAGTTTTTCAATGAACGAGACTGGTGTCACCATTGGTGTTCAGCACGCATTGTTTCCCTATACGTTGGTAAAGGCTCGACTAGACAACTATGGCAAGGCAGAAGCTATTATTCAGAAACAACTGTGGCAGAGATTTTTTATAACTTTGGTGGGAGAAATGGATTTTAGGGCCAAACCTAAAACTAAACTTCCTAAGGTTGGAATCTCCATGGCTCTAAGACCCTAGCTAGCTTAGCTAGTATCTAACACTTCAGACTGAGATCTTGTATAATACAAGTGGCCCTACTTAAGTTTCCATGCAGATATTTCCATATTATAACATTCAAGTGTTGATTTCATTAATAGCAGGCTTCATCAATAAACAGTGTTTGAACACTTGCATTCTTAGAAGCTGATATAGCCTGTTAAGAGAACGAAACATCAGATTCAAGTTAAACATGAACTTCTAAAGTTTCTCTTCCACAGCTTTGGCAATTTTATTGTTCTACTCAAAATGATTAACCACTAGTTGAGCTATAGAACACTTAATCTGATTTCTGCAATAAGAAAAGCGATTTCACCTTAATTAGCTGATAAATGCTGCTTAACTCGCTTATTGCATGTCTCTGCGACATTACCATCAAGGATATTTATTTCACTGTCAACACCAATAAATAAATAACGTTTATTTTAACATATTAGCTAACTTTTTAATGGATTTATTAATTTTGAATAACTAATGAGTCGCTGAAAAATGCTAGTTGGACAAAGACGCAAAGTCACAAAAGTTTAATTCTTTTAAGTTATTAAATTATCTGCGTTGGTTAAAACCTAAAAATAATTTGACAAATCATAGAAAATAAACTAAATTGTAAATTAAGTTTATGTAAATAGCGTATTTTTCTCTCATTCTGGTTCCTAGAGGATAAAGCTATCGCCAATACGATTGGTGGAAATCACATAACAGGATCACGTCGCTGCAAAACAAGATTATTATAGGGAAAAAATGAAAAAGGAAAATGTCCTTTCAATCTCTCACTACCCTGTCCCACGTGGCAGTTGGGATCTCTTGCAGAGAAATTCCTTGTGGCTCTGAGCTCTGAGCTTTAGCTTCCATCCATCCATGGCGGTCCCTGCACCAACTTCAGCTCCTTCTCTTCGAGGCATCGACTGCAACCGCACCTTCTCATCCAAATTCCGCTACCACCGCTTATTTCCCGCCAAGAAATCTCTATTTATCGTGGCTATGGCTCCCAAAACAAAGGTACAGAACTTTCACAACTTAGCTGAAAAATCTGTTTGATCGGTGTTCGTCTTTCAAGAAATCCCAAAGAAATTTCGCAGCTTGTTTGGCTCAATTAGAATTTAGCACGAAATACTCATAAATATATAACTGGCTACAAAAGGGTTTTTCAAATTTGTTTTTCTTTACATTTTCCTACGTTTTCTTCGCTTCCAAAACGAAAATTTGAGATCAAAATTGATAATATGCAAGGTGAACAAGTACGACGATAAGTGGGAGAAAAAATGGTTCGGAGCGGGAATTTTCTACGAAGGAAGCGAAGAGGTAGAGGTGGACGTATTCAAGAAGCTGGAGAAGAGAAAAGTGCTGAGCAATGTGGAGAAGGCCGGTTTGCTATCCAAAGCGGAGGATCTAGGATTTACGCTATCTTCGATTGAGAAGCTGGGCGTATTTTCCAAGGCGGAGGAGCTCGGGTTGCTTAGCTTGTTGGATAAAGCTGCCAGCTTTTCTCCATCGGTGTTGGCGTCGGCGTCGCTTCCGGTGTTGGTGGCTGCCGTGGCGGCGGTAGTTCTGATCCCCGATGACTCAGCAGGGCTGGTGGCCCTTCAGGCACTTGTGGCTGCTGCTCTTGGGGTTGGGGCTGTTGGGTTGCTCGTTGGGTCCGTTGTGCTTGGTGGGTTACAAGAGGCTGATTAAAACTATACCAATCTAATTGTGGAGTTTAATTGTTTTTCTATATATTTTTTAAATTTCATGTTTATCTTGTTCATACTTCTTCTGGTTCTGGGCTTGGGAGCTACTTCTGTTAGGGTCTGAAGTGAAGATGAGAGTAGTTAACTGCAAAAAATAAACTAAAACCATTGCAATGCTTGAGTTCTCTGTACTATTTCCTTCTTAAATTGAAGATTTTTTTT
>JASKGM010002556.1:0-12228 GCA_034509205.1 Ceratonia siliqua
AACAGAGGAAACCATTGCCAATAAATCTCATGTCAACACATTTCAGAAACCAAAACCCAAATTCAAGAAAACAAGAAGCTAAAAACCCAAAAATCAAACTAACCTACGGGAGTGAGGATGACAAGAGCTTATAAGCTTCAAGGAGGTGACTGGACGACGGCGAGGAAACTGGACGACGGCGAGGCGACTAGACGATGGCAACAGTGTCGCGATTAGGAGGCTAAGGCTGAAGAAGTTTCAAATGGTAAAGTAGCTGTTCGAAATTTCAATGTCTTATATTTTCGCTTTTCTAATGGCTATTCTAACGGCATTGTGGCCGTCATAAATTTTCTGACGAAACATTTACGTCATAATGGCCGTCATAAATAAAAAAACACACAGTTTTACTAATGTTGTCCATTCTGACGGCCACCTTGCCGTTAGAATGTTTCCCGGCATCTTTTCGTGCCTTATTTCTGACGGCCTTTCCAAGAGATTTTGATGGAAATTTCTGACGGACAAAGAGTCCATCAGACAAGCAGTCAGAAAGTTCAATCAATTTCATTTCCGTCAGAATGTAGTCAAAAAATCCGTCACAAATTCTGACGGAACAGTTGTCCAGCAGAAAGGCCGTCAGAAATTTCGTGTTTTTTTGTAGTGTTGCTTCTAGGTCCTTAACACCAAGACCCTCCTTTTCTTATGATTACAAGTATTTGTCCATTTTACCCAACTGATACTATGGCTATCACATGAGAATACCACAGGAATTGCTTAACCAAGGAGGTGATGGATTGGCACATAGATACTAGAAGCTTAAAGCAAGACATAGCATACAGTGGCATTGCATTAATGACAGAATTTGGTAATACCACCCTGCCTGCTCTCCGGAGATAATAGCTTACCTTTTCATCATGCTAGCCGTTGTCATACTCGTTGAAGAACGACGCTGAAAGTTTATTGTTTGGAACATTGAACACAAGATGGTAAACCCAGATATTTGTCTTGAGACCCCACATTCTGAACATGTAGTTTGTTGGCTATCTGATCGCAAAATTTGTGTGGAGTATTAGCTGAGAGAAAAAGTGAGGATTTTTTGTGGTGAACAAAATTGAGTCATCTGCGAATAAGAAATGAGAAACTGATGGGCACCTTCTTGAAATTTGAATGCCATGTAATTTGTTGGCCTACTCTGCTTCTTGAAGCATGTGAGACAAACTATCAGCACAAATGAAGAAAAGATATGGGAATAGAGGATCACCTTGCCAGAGTTCTCTAGATGGGGAGAAGTAGCTATGGGGTTCGCCTTCCACTAAAACACAGTAGGTGATAGTATTGATGCATTGCATGATAATTTTGACCTATTCAGGTTCAAATCCCATTTTCAACATGAGGGCCTTTAAGAATGACCACTCTACTCAATCATAGGCCTTGTTCATGTTAAGTTTAAAAGTCATTTCACACTTCTTACTTGTCTTCTTTGTTTTCAGAAAGTGCATGATTTCATAGGCAATTAAGAAATTTACTCGTGTCCTTACTCCAAGCCAAATTTATTTATAAAAAATAAAAAAATTTTAAATAATAATTTCAAACATGTATTTTATTATTATAATTTATTATTTTGTTTTATTATTATTTTAAACTTTAAAAAATAAAAGGTTAAGAATTTATGCTTAACATGTATACATTGGTAAGGGGGCGAGAAGTACTATATTATCCATTTGCCTACTCATAAAATTTTTTAAAAGAATATTCAAATTCATATTTTAATTCATTTATTTGATTCTCATACCCACACTTAGGGGTGTTCATAGATTGGATTAGTTTGGGTATAGACTTAACACAAATCCAACTCAAGAATTTTTTTATTCTCTATAACCCAAATCATAAGACTTATGACCCTAACATAACCCATATAAATTCGGTTTGAGTTGAGTTAGTTTCTTGGTTTGAGATAAAGTTATTTAAAAATTATCAAAATAAGAATATTACAAAAATTTAAATAGCAAAAACAAATATGAATAAGTTCATATTTCTAAAAGAAATAAAAAAACATATGACAATAAAAATCTCAACTACAATAACCTTACAAAATATTCAAGAGTAAACTAATTATTCCCATTTTTTGAACAAAAAAAAACATCAATTATTTCACTAAAAAAAATAAATAGCCATTTGACAAAAAAGTTCTTCCTTGTAAACTCTAAAATTTCATCTAATGAATTCATTCAACTACCTATATTAACAAATCAGAAAAAATAAACTTATATTAGTTATAAATTCTAATGTTATGTAATATATTTCATATATAATATAATATTTAATATTTATTTAAATATTAATAATAAATAATTGGATTTGGTTGGTTGGATTGGTTTATTATTTTTACTAACCCAAACCCAACCTAACCAATATTTATTAAAAAAATTCCAACCCAACCCATATAAAAATTTAAACCAACTCCACTTATCGGTTTGGTTCAGGTTTTGAACAATCCTACAGTCTTACCTAAACAGGTAAAACTTGTGAGTATTGACTGAATATGGGTATATAAGGAAAAGATGAGAGAGAAGATGAAAAGACTACTAATAAAAATTATCATCATTCACAACAGAAAACTCCCATTGTAAAGATTTCAAGAAATACCTATGATTCACCTAAATCGGCCAAGGATGCATGATAGAACAACCAAAGGAAATCTGATGTTAAAATTACAATTATCTCACCACCCCAAAAAAATAGGACAAGTAACTAACTTAGAGATACAAAGAAATATGCAATCACCACTCTCGAGATCCACCAAAGAGATATGGAGGTGCTAGAATTATCGGATAATGGAATCCACCAAAAAGATTCAGAACTCAAGAGAAATAAGTGAAAAAAGGCTCTTCAAATTCTTTGATTAATCAAAATTGATGTATGATGAATAAAATACATGAGAAATCAATATAGGAGTCATTTAATATTGTTATCTTACATGCCATAATATGTTTAGATATCATATTATAAGATACTAATGTATAATATACCACGACATTTAAAATTTTCATATTTGATATGACTATTTGTCAAAAAAATGACACAATTAACATTTGGGGGATTCTAACCTACTCATGAGTAGCAATACTCATGAGTAGGTTTTATAATTTTTTAAATTTATATATTTAGTTTTTAATTTTTTTATTTTTATTTTAAGAAATAAGTTAAAAGAATATAAAAAAATTAAAAAATATTAAAAAATATTAAAAAGTATTAAAAAAATTACATAAAACATTAATAAAAAATAAAAAAAAAAGACTTTTGATTATTTTTTCATTTTTTCAAATTTTTTTAAAATTCTTTAAACTTATTTTTTAAAATAAAAATTATAAAAAAAATTAAAAAACTTCTTAATTAAATTTTAAAAAATATAAAAGCTACCCCTGAGTATTACTACTCAGGGATAGGATAGCATTCACCTTAACATTTTATAAAAGTTAATAAATCTAAAAAGTTGTGTGACGTGATATCACAATGGTTTTTTAATAGCATGACATACCATTCAAAATGATGTCTGTGAACACTGTATTTCGTCCAGTTTCTTCTTTTTAAAAAAATAAATTCAAGAATTAAGAAAATTACTAAAAAATACAAAATAGTTAACCTCATTTTTTTTTTTTGCAGCCAACATCCTTCAATCCCAATTAACTTTAGCCTATTTTCTTTTTTGGTCCAGCACCTTAAGCTCACTTCTTTAACCCAATTTTCGGCCAAATTCTTCACTTAGCCCAGCAATCCTTGTCAGTCCATTATGCTCAACCCACCAAACCGGTCCAGCTCACGACCCGACCCGCTTCACAACTTAAACCTACCATTTCCCTTTTCTTTATCTCCTGCTTATTTTGCCTCATAGCAGCAGCACCTCTTCTCCTCTCCACCTTACGCACTGCAAGGCAATACTTAGTTATCTTATCCTGCATTCACACCCATTCTTCTAATCCACTTCCTCCATGATCCTGCTCTCTTCTCCCATACACCATTCGAACGCAGCCTACTCCTTCACCAGATTTCACACTGCAGCACTTCACTGCCAGCTTCACACACTCACAACCAACACGCCATCTGCAGCAACTCATCTTCCTGCCTCCACTCAGCCGCGCTCCTTAAGCTTGGCAGTTTCCATTTTACGCGGTGGTCCCCTCTGCAGCAACGGATTCCTCTGCACCTTATATCTTGCATCGGTTGGCTATAAAAGGAGAGGAAGGATTTCACGGTTTGAAAGGGAGAGAAGAGGATACAAAGGCGACGAAAAAATTTTTAGTGGAGAGAATTTTCGAGGAATATAGCAGTTATTGCTCGGCCTTTGGGGATCTGGGAAGGAGAGGATTCATCTTCTTCGTTTTCTCTTGAAGGGTAGCATACTGGGGAACTTTCAAAAATTTTGAGGAGGTTGGTGAGGTAGCCATTGTTCTGTAATTGGGTGAAAAGAAAAGCTTCAAGGAGGTAAGCACCTCCATCTTTATTTTGCTTCTATTCTGTTTTAATATGATAGACTATGGGGTATGTTAGGCACACTGGTTCCAAGCCATTTTTGTAATGAAAATCTTTGAGTGAAGTTTGATTCTGAAGTAGTGTTAAAATGCTGAACATCACCTTTGGTTCCAATCTCTGATTTAGTTTTGAATGTACTCTGTTTTGGTGGAATTAAAATCTAGTTTTATGCATGGTTAGACGGGTGTTTTGGGTAATGCTTCTAATCTGTGATCCAAAATTGATTTCAAATCTCTTTTACCTTTAGATCAAAGTTAAGACTTACATTCAAGTTCAAAATGCCTTCAAATTAGACTTTCATCTGGGTTACAATGATGTGATTTTCTATTCCAACTTTGGGTTTGTTCTGGCTCTATTTCTGGATCAATACGGCATTGTTTGAACTGTGAGTCTTCAAAGTTCAAATGTGTCTTATCATGTTGATTCAATATGGGTTAAAGTGATTTGATATGTTTGCTCTTGTTCCATTTCTGGATCAATATCGTGTTGAATATATATTGATGCTTCTCATGTGGTTGGTGACTTAGTATGTCTTGGTCCTTTGAGTCTAATTTGTTTTTTATTTTATTTGATCTTTGATCTTTATGATTTGAGGATATTATGTAAATTTCTTTTATTTGATTTGTTTATTTGTATTGCATTAATTTCTACATTTCTCTTTTATTTTTATTTGTTTGTTTCTTTTAGTGGTTTTATTTTATTTTTTAGTTGGATTGTTAAAATTTTTCTGGGTTGTAATATTTTGATTTTGTTTATTTACTCCCATTGTGTAAGGCATAAGCCATCCCTTTTCTTTTCTTCATCATGTTTATTTACTTTGTTGTTTTTATTTTCCTTTTAGTATTTGATTATTTTGTTATTAAGTTGTAGATGTCCAATGTACCTTGTTTTTGGTGTAAGAAAATAACAAAAAATAAAATAAGGGTTTTTTTAATTAGTGGAGTTTTTTTTTTGGAAAATAAATTAAATATTTTTTTAATACGAATACTTTGAATTTTCTTTTAATTTGAAAAATTATTTTTGAAATAATTGGGTTCCTCAAAATCTATGGCCCTGTTTGAAACAGTTTTAAAAAATTGTTTTCTTGTTTTTTTGTTTTGCGAGAATAAAAATACTTGTTTGAGTAATTGTTTTTATCAGTTATTTTTTAAAAATTGTTTTCGAAAACAATAACTATAAAACAAAAAATAGAAAAGCCCTGTTTGGAAGAGTTTTTAAAAATAGTTTTTTTGTTTTTTTTTGTTCTGCGAGAACAAAAAAACTCGTTTGAGTGACTGTTTTCATCAGTTGTTTTTAAAAACTGTTTCCAAAAATAATAACTAGAAAACAAAAAAATAAAAATAACTTTTTTGTGTTTTGGCTTGTTTTCTTCATCTATTTTCTAAAAAACGCAAAAAACAATTGATGAAAAATATTTTTATCCAAACAAGTTTTTATTTTTTTGTTTTATAAAACTATTTTTTAAAGTTGTCTTCAAAAACTATTTTTAAAAACAATAAAATAAAAACCGTTCCAAACAGCCCCAAAACTTTTTTGTATTTTGACTTTTTTTTTATCTGTTTTCTAAAAAATACAAAAAATAACTGATGAAAAATATTTGTACCCAAACAAATTTTTTATTTTTTTGTTTTTTTGTTTTATAAAACTATTTTTTAAAGTTATTATCAAAAATTATTTTAAAAAATAATAAAATAAAAATTATTCTAAACAGTCCCTATATCTCTCTTTAAGTTATTTGGATTTAATGCCACTTAGAATTGAAATTTCAAAGACTCATTAAACTAAAGTTGAATTTTAGAATTGAGTTTCAGGGCCATTAAATCAAAACGTTCTAGTCTATTATTTTGGATTCCAATGGCTCACTTTGATTGAATTTCTTTTGGTGATTTAAAACAAAGGTTCCAATGGCTTACTTGGACAAGTAATTTAAAGTTAAAAAGTTTTTCGAAATTATATCATTTCTAAATGCTTCTTTATTTAAAAATCAATTTTATGCGCTTTGTGTGAGGATTTGGTGCCTCCACATTATCAATTTTCTTAAGCTTTGGGTGAGGACTTAGTACCTCTATAATATCTTATTTTTCTTAGACTTTGCATGAGGACTTAGTACTTTCACATTGGCCTATTTTCTTGATTTTGGGTGAAGACTTAATACCTCTACATTGTCAATTCCCTTAAGCTTTGAGTGAGAACTTAGTACCCATACATTGTCTTATTTTCTTGGCTTTGGGGGGGGGGGGGGAGTTCTTCTTTTCCTAGAGTCCTTATTTTTCTAAACATTATGTAGAGAATGGTTCTCCCATTTTGTTGAGTTTTATGTGAAAATTTATTTTCACTTATTATCTCATTTTCTCTATACATTATGTGAATAATTGTTCTCTTATTCTATTGAACTTTGTGTGGAAATTCATCTTCCCTTAGAGTCTTAATTTTCATAAACTTTAAGCAGAGGTTTATTCTCCCTTAATGTTCTGTCATCCCTAAGAAAGCGATCTATATCCTTCTTAGCCAAAACTTCATCTAATTATCTCGAATTACGTGGACATTGATCCCGCTTAGTGTACGTAAGCACTTAACTAGTAAGGTAGTTATTTCATCTTTCATCTTTTCATCTTATAATAATAAAAGGTGTAATTAAAATTAACATAAAATTAAAACGCAAACAATCTAAGGTTACTATCCATAGGGATGGACATTGTAGGATGGGTAACACCTTCCCTATGCGTAATTAAACTCCCGAACCTTTCTTCTAATTCCAATGGCCAGTATTTGGTTTTAAAGAATCCCAATTGGTGGCGACTCCATTTTTTATTTTTGTATTTTTTCCTTTTGTTTTCTCATGATCATGACAGTATTTTTTCAACCTTCAGGTTGTGACAGATGTCATCTCATAACATCCTATTATCTTTTATATTGATTATCATATTATACAACAGCATATAAAATTTAAGTATATTGAAAGTCACCTATCATTTAAGATATCAAAATTAAAATATTGTATACCAAATACCTCCATAAAGGTAGCTTTGGAACAACTCTCCAAACAAAGAAAATTACAATAACAGAAGCCAAATTTCGTACATAGCAAAACTTATTCTACTAAGAATTAAATGTTAGATCTTGACTTTTGGCTCTTTTTGACAGACTGTAAACAAGCATCATAACTAATTTTAGAAATTTCAAAATAGAGTAAAGTTTGGTTCAATTAATCTAGATACTCATATCTTCCCAACGATTAATCACGGACTAAATTTAAGCTTGGCTGGTTATTCAAACGACAATGGAAAGCTTGCGTGATTCTAAACTTCTGGCATCAATATAAGCATGTATTAGACTTTGCCAATTGTAAAGCGTTTTATCTTTTGGGTTTTTTACTCTACTCATGTTGAGTATCATTTTATTTTATTTTTATAATTTTTTTAAGAAAAAATTTAAAATAAATAAATAAAACTTTTTCTTTTTTTTTGTTTGTTTATTTATTTATTTTTAAATACAATTTTTTATTTTTTAAATTTTTTTAAATTATTTTTTTAAAATAAAAATTATAAAAAAATAAAATATTATTTTTAGAATAGTGTAACAAGTACCTTATCTTTTTCATGATATGCTCCCCATCTATAAGTTCATATTTAAAAAATATCGTGTTTTATATTAGTGTTTTATAAAATTTTACTTTTTTACTATAATATCATTATGAAGTATTGTCGAGGAACGACTTAAGACACTCAAAAGTAATAAATATAATATCTTTACTGCTTAAGTTTTTGTAATACAAAGTCTAATTTTTAAAATGTGAATATCATGTATTCACGTATACAGTATACATCCAGTATTCCAATGTGATAGTTGTGCATTGGACTTCAATGTCTTCATTTACCAAGATGAATAAGAAAGCTAGGTTCATCACAGTATTTATTCACTACTGTAGTAGACTGGTTCATTGATTTTTTTTTTTTTTTCTATAGAGCTTTATGCAAGTTCATACATTATTTAAAAGAATTTTCTATGGTTGTGGTTTAACCGTGCATTTTAATTGAATTGAGCATATAATCCCATCCAATTCTATTAACAATAAATAAGGGACTACCGTCCCCCAACTATAATTTTCTCTCTATTTTTTTGTCCCATGCCATCTTTTTTTCTTTTACATTTTTTTTATTTATAGTATTTTTTTTAATTTTCTTTTTCTTCAAATTTTTGACTTTTTATAAATGCATGTTTTTTTTGTTTTTTTAACTTATAATTAATTTTCATTATTAACAAAATTAAAAAATTTTAATATTTAAACTTCCCTACCACCAAAGTAACCCCAATAAATAATTTTGTTAAAATAATTAAAAATTAAAAACCATAAAATTTTTCTTATTTCTAAAATGCAATCCATACGAATCTTGTGTTTAATCCTACTAAAATTTGTCATGATTTTCCTCCCCTCATGAAAAATCCAATATTCTCCTTCCACCTCCGAATATTATAAAAATTTATTCTAACCATAAAAATAATTAATATAAAATTAACATATTAAAAAAATTAAAAAGGTGGAACAAGCCTAAAGTAGCTCTAATCACAAGTAACTATAATTGCGCAGACATTTTATGCCCAGTTGAAGCCATACAGTGTGCCACTTCTTGAAAATTAGTCAAGGGTTCTCTAACATCTATTATAATATATATCAACATATTGAGGGGGGAAAAAGGTCAAAGCCAAAAGGGCGAGGGATATAGAAGTGATTATACATTGTGAGATTCTATATCCGAGCCCAAATGAGGCTAGTACAGTTGCTACATTAGTTTATAATATAAGCTAATAGAAACAAATTAAAGGGCCAGCTAAAAGAATCCAAAATTACTCCAGAATAAGTTTTTGTTGGAGATTTCCTGATAACAGTATCAACTGAAGATCTGTACTTTGCAAGGGTTATAACCGAAACAGTATGCCACATAGCCTTTCCAGCCGCAACATCAAACCATCCCCTCTTGGCTAGCTATACATATCTGCAGCAACGAACAAATTGTCAAAATAGCTCAGCAGAATTGTGAGACATGTAAAGTTTAGTGCAGGTGCTACCGGAAGCAAACAGTAGAAATACTTCATTGAACCACAACATCCCCCATTATTCAAATATATCCTTTATATTTCTCAAGTATCAACTGCTTAAACATAAAACAGTTACAGAACAAGTCTCTCATATTACTTCACTAGAGGTACATATAGGCGGGTCTCGACCATCAATGTTCCTCCAATGGTCAAAGGTAAACACTACAATGCTCCTGAGTATTCAGGAGCATTGTTTTTTATTTTTAAAATTATAAATTTTAGTTTTTTAAATTTTTTATAATTTTTATTTTAAGAAATAAGTATAAATAATTTTTAAAAAAATCAAAAGATTTTTTTTTAAATTTTTTTTGTTTTCTTATTTTGTTTTTTGAATTTTTTTTAAATATTATGTTATGAAATTTTAAAATTTTTTTTTTTGCTTTTTTTTTATTTTTTTCAATTTTTTTTTTAAATTTCTCTAACTTATCTTTTAAAATAAAAATTTTTAAAAAAATTAAAATTTTAAAAACAAAAAATCCACCCCAGTATTACTACTCAGGGTAGGTTAGAAATCCCCATGGTCAAAATATACTAGCCAAGACAAACAAGACATTTAGAATTCTTTGGCCAACAAAAGATTGTAATTTCAAAAATCAAGTAGGATCCTAGTACAAGCAACTATAATTGTAAAGGCCGACAAATTCTTGTCCTAAAAAGTGTAACTCTTTATCTTGAGTAGCTGGAAAATAGATAAACGTGCAATCAACTGCAAAAAAATATAGTGGATTGAGTAGGATGTTTATGGATAACTATTATTTCAAATCTATGAAGCATGGACAGCTTGAAACCTCAAACTTTAAAAAACACAAAACACACACACAGACACAGACACACACACAGAGAGAGAGAGAGAGAGAGAGAGAGAGAGAGAGAGAGAGAGAGAGAGAGAGAGAGAGAGAGAGAGAGACACACACACAGACACACACACAGACACACACACACACATACACAGAGACACACACAGAGAGAGAGAGACACACACACACACACACATACACACACACATATATATATTAAGGCTGTAAATTTACAATATTAATACATATATTAAATTATACCATTCAAATTATTTATATACAACCAAAAAATTTAGGAAATAACTCTTGTAATCTCATCAACAAAAATAATTTAATCATATATATATTACAAAATCCCATTATACATTGATAATACAAGAAATAAATCTAAAAGAAAAGTCATGACATATGACCACGACTAATGCCATTTAACCAGCCAAAATAACAGATGTAGAAAAGGAATTATGGCAGGTTGCAGTTGTACTACACAAGAATTGCATTAGAGGGGTTATGAGAAATGAGAAGCAGCAAAATATTTAAAAAAATCAGAAATTAAACTAAGGGGGCATTTGATACAGCAGAAGTTTTTTTGCTCTCAAGAAACATGATTCTTGGAAATCATAGTTCCTGGGAATTTTGTTCGCATGAATGTAAAAAGTATGTTTGGTTGGTCTTGTAGATTCCTAAGAATGATAGACATTTTTATGTTTGGTTCAGAAGCTATTTTCTTAGGAATTTAGGTAACTTTTATAAAATACCCCTCTATATAAATTACAAGAAATTTATATTTTAAAGAAAAATAGGGGTTGGTGATTTGGAGTTTATGGGTTGAGGGTTTGGGGTTTATGGGTTGAGGATTTGGGATTTAGAATTTGAGGATTGGAGTTTAGGGTTTGGGGGTTGAGATTTGGAAGTTTAAGGTTTAGGGTTTGGGATTTAGGGTCTCAGATTTAGGGGTTAGGCGTTGGGATTTGGGGTTTGGAGGTTTGGGGTTTGGTTGTTTGGGGTTTAGGATTTAGGGATTGGACGTTGAGATTTGAGGTTTGGAGGTTTGGGGTTTGAAGTTTGGGGTTGGATTTGGGATTTGGTGGTTTGTGAAGAATGGTAAAAGGGTTATTTGGATATCCCAAGATTTTCTCATGGGATGGAAATTTAAGAATACCACCCCTCCTCTATGAGAATTTTCTCGGGAAACTTGCTCAAAAAGTATTCCCAAGAATTCTAATTTCCTAAGAAAATTGTTTTTACCTTGTACCAAACATGTTCCCAAGTTGTGATTTATGGGAAACTTAAAAGAATCCCTGTACCAAACGCCCCCTAACTGAGAGTCTAAGAGCAACCCAAGAAATTTAGGCTGAGGTTGAATGGAGGCCTACTCCTTATGTTGTCAAATGTCTTCTTGGAAAATCACTGGGTCTTACGGATTTTGGGGCTATGAAGGTGAAAGTGAGGTGGCTAAAGGCTGTGTGGAGTGTGAATTGAAGCTCTGCCCCTCGAAATCAATTGAGGCTTCAAATTCAATGTCAAATTCTGGATGAAGACGCTGCATTCTGGTTGTGCATGCGAAGAAGATGCTGTGGATGGGGATTGGGGATTTTCTTGAATCCCCAAGGCCAGAACGCACCAGAACTTAAGGAGAAAAAATGCTCCTTCAATGGCTTCTAAGATTGCGGAAGATCCTGAGATCCTCCCACAATCTTGCCAGAAAAAGATTCTGAGCATGATCTGAATCATTTTAGGGGGGCTAATGATCATAGGATTGTACGGTTTTACGCAATAACTTGCAATTTTGACAATAATGGTTTCTAGTCCCTCATTGTATCCCCCC
>JASKGM010002567.1:0-12227 GCA_034509205.1 Ceratonia siliqua
TTGAAGATAGTTTCCGCTTCTTCCTTGACTCCACGCACTCATTTGAGGACCGACTAGCATCAAAGTCCTCACTTTCGCTGTCTTCACCCTCATTTGAATCGCCATACCTTCTCTTCCTACTCCTACACTTGGAACCTGAACTCTTGCTCCTCTTCTTCCTTCTACAACCTCCTCGAACAGCATAAAGCATCTCTGAACTCAAAACACCCAAAATCTTGATGGGTATATCAAAAAGAGGAATCTGTTGTCACTCGCAAGGGGGAGATTTCAAACCCACTTCTTTTTTTTTGTACTGGGAGTTCCTCTTCAACTTTAACACTCGTTCGCGTCTCAAAAGTTTTCACTCCACCAACAACCTCTTCACCTTCTTCCTATTCACCCAAACTATAAAACAACGACGCATCACACAGACGGGGGAAGTTCGGTTTTGAGCTTCCCTTCTCTCCTTCCTCAGGATATTCATCATAGATGGGTTCCTACTCACGACTACCCTCCAAGCTGGCTTCCCCCTCAACGTCGTTCTCGGTGCTCTGAGTTTCGTCTCCGGAATAGTCATGAACAGAGTCGATTTCTTCACCTTCACAATTGAAACAACTCTTCGAAGTAGTGTCCCACTCAAAGTTGTCCTTAACGCCTTCGACTACTGTGTTGTTTTTCGACGCCTCATAGCCTTCCTGGTCACACATTGCTGAATGGGTCTTCGCCGAAAGTTCGCTACGCACTTCTGCATGCCATTGCTGTTGTAGAGCTCAGATAGCTTGCGACAGGCACTTAATCGACTTCTTCATCTCAGCCAATTCGGCTTGCTGCTCCTGGGTTCCTCTACTGCCTCTGCTCATCGCACGACCAGCCATCTCTTGGCTCTGATACCACTTGACGTAGGGACGGGGTAGGAGAGTAGCAATAATCCGAAGAATAGCTCGGACAAAGAGACACGAGAGGATAGAAATAGAACACTAGGGTTCTTTACAGAGACAAACTCTGATATTTCATAAAAACATATTCCAAAAACTAACTATTACAGATGACAGTGAACCTAATATATCGGGGAAGGGGCTGAATAGTAAGCAACAAGAGGGCTCACGTGACTAGCACAAGACCACTTAGAACAGAATTAAAGCAAACATAGCAAAAAAAGGGACAGTAGCAAAAAGAACCAAGGCTGCTAGAAAACACACGGATGCTCTTGCATCAACAAACCACCTTGGGTAGAACTCACTCTCAAAACTTAGCTCATTGGCAGGAGGGTGCTCAAGGAATTATATACGTCACTTAACCAATTTACCCGGGGTCTCACATTGCTTGGGTAGATTAGTTAAGTGAGGTATATAATTCCTTGGGTACCCTCCTACCAATGAGCTAAGTTTTGAGAGTGAGTTCTACCCAAGGTGGTTTGTTGATGCAAGAGCATCCGTGTGTTTTCTAGCAGCCTTGGTTCTAGCACCCACGCCACCAATGCCTGGCGTAGCATCGAACCTTGGCTTGATACCATGTTAACAAACCACATTGATAGAACTCACTCCCAAAAGTTAGCTCATTGTTAGGAGGGTGCCTAAGGAATTATATACCTTACTTAACCAATCTACTTGGGTAATGTGAGACTTCTAACACTCCTTCTCACAACAGAGGACTGCACCCATGATGGAGAACATCTTCGATGCTTAGTGTAGACCACCAAGCCTCAACTCTGATACCATGATAAAGTTTGGATTAAGTGTATGGGCTTAACTCATCTTTATAAATCGGCTTGCAAGGGGGAGGATTGCTAGGGTTTATATGCAACACTTAATCTATCTACCTAGGCAATGTGGGACTACCGCATAGCTACTTATAGTACCCAAAAGTCGAACGCCTATTAGAGGGAAACCTTGCCCAATCTACATCAGTATAACCAATCACCTGTGTTATCTTCATATAAGAGGACTTGGCTTGGTGCTCCCTTTGGATATTTAAGGATGTGAATCATAGCATCCCAATGACAATCACATGAAGATTGTAGGAATTGACTCACCACACTGACAGTGAAGGAAATGTCTAGTCGAGCAATCATGAGATAATTTAACTTCCCAACATGTCTTAGATATCTACCAAGATCTGCTAGTGGCCTCCGTTGTCCTTGTAATAGTTTGACATTTGGATCCATAGGTGTGTCAACAAGTCAACAATTCATCGTGTCGGTTTCCTTTAATATGCCTAGAGCATACTTTCTTTGTTAAATGGTGATGCCAGGTCTAGATTGAGCAACCTCAATACCCAAGAAATACTTCAGTTTTCAAATGGTCAAAGAGATGTTGTTTTAATGAGTAGATCCCATCTTGGTCTATACCTGTTATGACAATATTGTATACATCCACCACCAAATATATGCATAGACCATGAGAAGTGTGGTGGTAAACAACCGAGTGATTTGCCTCACTTGACTCATTCTAAATTTCTAAATAATTGTGCTAAATATGCTAAACCATGCTATAGGAGATTGCTTTAGGCCATAAACAGAGTGATGCAATTTGCGTACTAATCCAGACTCCCCTTGAGCAACAAACCTAAGAGGTTGCTTCATATAAACCTCTAGAGCAAGCTTACCATGGAGGAAAGCATTTCTCATGTCTAGTTGATAAAGAGGCCAATAGCACATGGTAGCCAGAGAGAGGAATAAGCGATCTTAAGCAATCTTGGCCATAGGAGAAAAGGTATCTCTAATCCAATCCAAATATCTGAAGTAGCCAAAGAGAGGAATAAATGAATTGAAGCAATCTTGGCCATTGAAGGTATTTCTATAATCTAATCCAAATATCTGAGTTATCCCTTAGTAACAAGACGGGCCTTAAGGTTATCGATTTGTCCATTAGGGCCAATTTTTGCAATGTACAGCTAGCAACAACCAATAGTGGAGTTCTCAGACATAATCAGAATTAAATCCCAAGTGCCATTGGAATGTGAGACAGTTGTCTCATCAATCATGGCCTGGTGCCAACCCGAATGTGAAAGGGCCTCACTGGTAGTTTTAGGCACAAAAATAGAAGATGTAAAGGATACAAAAGCATAATATGGAGAAGATAAACAATGATAGCTTAAGAAATTATAAATGGGATAAGGGTTCCAAGTAGACTGAATACCTTTTCGGAAGAGCAAGTGGGAGATTGTCATCTAGGATATGAGTCATTAGATTTTGCATTTGATTGCAGGGGAGGGTCAAGGTGTGGACAATGCTGATATTTCTGGAGAGGTCGAAGAGTAACATCGGCATCAGAATTAATATAAGTAATAGGAAGGACTTTAGACACATGATTGGTTTCAACCAATGAAGGAAAGAAAGCTGAACTCTCAAAGAAAGTAACATCGACTGAGACAAAGAAACTGTTTATGGAGAGTAACAACAATACCCATTCTGAAGATGAGAATAGTCAAGGAAAATACACTTTATGGCTTTGGCATAATGTTTATCCTATCTAAGGGTTAGGATATGAGCAAAGCAAGTGCAACCAAAAATACGTGGAGGAAGTGAATAAATAGGCTGATTAGGTAATAAAAGAGGATGAGGTATCTGGTTTTTCAACACAAAAGAGGGCATAAGATTAATTAAAAAACATGAGTTTATTATGAAGAAGTAGAGTTCGAGTTGTCTCAATGAGATTAACGTTATTACATTTAGCAACCCTATTTTGTTGAGGGGTATGAGCACATGCTGACAAATGAAGAATTCTCGATGAAGTCAAAAATTTTTGGAATGATGTAGAGAAATATTCGCGAGCATTGTCACTATGTAAAATACGAATAGGGGTACCAAATTGGTGCAGACCACCGAGCCTTGGCTTTGATACCATGTCAACTCACCCTTGGTTTAATTCCTCCTCATAAAATCGGCTTGTCAAGAGAGGGATGATACATACTTATATACAACATTAACCACCTTACCCAGGTAATGTGGGACTTTCAACACTCTTCCTCACGATAGGAGGGAGTGCACTCACGGTGGTGGATTGACACCACCAATGCCTAGCGTAGCACCAATCCTCGAATCTGATACCATGTCAAAATTTCTTGGGCCTAACTCCTCCTGAAAAACAGGCTTGAAAGGGGGAGGATTGCTAAGGCTTGGACAACACTTAATCCGCCTACTCATGCAATGTTTGACTACCACAGTAGCTACTTACATCCCCCTTCACTATGAAGGAGTGCACCCGTGATGGAGTATGTCTCCAATGCCTTGTTGTAGGCCTAAACCACAACCCTTATACCATTTTAACAAACCTCCTTGAGTAGAACTTACCCTTAAAAGCTAGCTCATTGGTGGAAAGGTGCCCAAGGGATTATATACCACACTTAACCAATCTACCCAGGCAATGTGGGATTTTTAACAAAAATTAACCAAGTGCAACAAGAATAATCGTCAATAAACATAAAAAAGTATTGAAAACCAACATTAGAAGTAACATGAATTGGACCCAAACATCAGAGTGAACAAGTTCAAAAGAAGACGCAGCATGATTATCAACAGTCTTATGAAATGAAGTTCTGGTATGGTATGTTTACCAAGCTAACATGACTCGCAATCAAGAGACTTTAAATTGGATAAATGAGGAACCAGTTTTTGGAGTTTTGAGAGGCTAGGGTGCCCTAGGTGATTATGAATAAGAGATGTTGAGTTTGTAGAGGTACATGTAATTAATGGTGGAGGTGATGAAAGATTATGCAGCCCTTGTGCCTTATGCCTTATGCCTTATGCCTTATGCTAATTGTTCGTCTCGTACCCTGATCTTGCACTACAACAGATATATTTGAAAAAGGTCATAGAACAATTAAGTGTTCAAGTTAATTTGCTAAGAGAAATCAAGTCAAATGGGCATTTTGGAACATAAAAGACAAAATCTAAAGGCATACAAGGAATAAGGTGAGCTTGGCCTATGCCTTTGGCAACAACTTGGGATCCATTAGCTAGGGTGATAGTTGGAAGTGGATGAACAGTAGTATTAAGATTAGTAAAAAGAAGCTTATTACTAGAAAGGTGGAAATATGAGACACTTGAATCAAGAATCTATGGGCCAAGTGAAGAAGACTGTGTAAAGCAAGCAACTGAATTACCATTCTGAGCCACAGAAGCAAATGAGGATTGTCGGGTGGCTTGATACTTTAGGTACTCATCATAACTAGCAAAGGACAAAGTTATATGTGAAGATTGACCCTCTGGTGGATCGATGTGAGGTTCACTAGTAGCTTGAGCCATAATTTAACAACAGTAGACCAAGACACAGAATTTGCACTGGTAAAAAATTCAAACATAACAAGGGACGTCCAAGCAAAGAGAGAAGGTGTACTGCCCCAAGCTGGAATCCAAGATAACAGACCAGGAAGTGATTGGAAATAGGTATTTGAAGCACTTTGTGACGACTGCCGGAGAACACTGCCTTCAACGTGCCCTCACATCCCGATGCATGAGGGTCTGAGCAATAACGTAGCGGCAGCGCGTGGAGGCTTGGATGGGTGCCAGAATTTGGGTTTACACTGATCGGAACCTTCTGCTTCTGATTGTGGGGTTACTTTATTGAGATCTTGGCTGGAGGAGTAATTGAAGATGTACCTAGCCACCAGAAAAGTTACTCTAACTTTTTCCCTAACCAGACTCTGATACCATGTTGAGATTGAGGGTTAAAGCCGATGTTTAGAGGCTGGAGGAAAACTCCTTGCACAACCCTTGTAAGTCTATTTGTAAGCTAAAAAATAATCTGATAACTAATGAAACTAAAAGACTCGGATAACTCCTATAAAGATAACTTTAACCAACCATGTGTAGAGTGACAAATTCCCTAAAACTAAATTGACAAATAAGGCCCCCTGGCTTTACTTAAGTCAGGGAACTAAATACTGACTTTATAAGTTTATTATGTCATATGCTTAGCTTATTTGATATATTTTCTATATCAAAAGTATATATTGATTTATTAATTAGAAAACCTTACTTCTCACTTTGTATTATTATCTAATTAACTGGTTAAACTTTTTTTTTTCTAGTTGTTCTATAAAATATGTCCCTATTGATGGATAGCCCAACACTTATCCTCAACGGGATCCTCAGTTTGATAGCCTTGCTCACAAATATTTACAATCTGAATTTATTTGTGTGCGCGCAGCTCATACCCATTAGGATGGGCTTTTTCTTTTTTCAGTCGAAAAGTACTATTTTTTTCTGCATTTAATTACTTCTCTGGGACAATCATGTTCAGAAGTATATGTTTCATTTATGTAAGTTACACTGATTAAGTGCTTTGTTTGTCTAAATAAATGACCCACAGGTGGTAGTGGAGAACAAAGAAAGCAAGGAGGATGGTTTGAGGAATACTAAATTTTCTCCATTGCTGCAGAGAACTTCTGGTAAGACTCCCCAAAGGGCATTTAAGAAGCAGCGTCTTGGTGAAGCTTCGTTTGCCTCTGAAAATGGTGATGCATCTAGTGATAGTGATAAGGAACAAGGTTTGACAGCATATTATTCTGGTGCAATGGCTTTTGCTGATTCACCTGAGGAAAGAAAGAGAAGGGAAAATCGTTCTAAGCGTTTTGAATTAGGGCAAGGGCATCGGTCAGAAAACAGTCACTTCAGACCCAAAAATGCTGGAGCTGGAAACTTGTACAATAGAAGGGCTAGTGCCTTGGTGCTAAGCAAAAGCTTTGAAGATGGTGGCAACAAAGCTGTTGAGGACATTGACTGGGATGCTCTTACGGTGAAGGGTACTTGCCAGGAGATTGAGAAGCGTTACCTGCGCCTAACTTCTGCACCTGATCCTGCCACTGTAATTTCCAAATCTCTGGAATTTAAATGGAATGCTGCTATTTTTATCTGTCTTCTTCCCCCCCTCCCTGCCTCTGTATAACAATAATATCTATTGTTCAATATGCAGGTGAGACCCGAAGAAGTTCTTGAAAAAGCACTATTGATGGTTCAAAATTCTCAAAAGAATTACCTTTATAAATGTGATCAGCTAAAGTCTATTCGCCAAGACCTAACTGTCCAAAGGATACACAATCAACTGACAGTTAAGGTAATCAAGTCTTAATATCTTGTGCATTTCTTTCTATCTGCAGCTCTCCTTTTTCATAATATTTTTGAATTGCATGGTTCCGGTATACATGTTGGACTATACTACTACTTATTGGTTTAGATTTTTTTTCCCTACATTTTTCTTTATCTGGCTCAGAGAGCCAGTCAGCCAGTCCTGTTATAGCTGTTGATTCCCTGCTTCCATTTTCTTACATTTAATTTTGGAGCTTTTATCTTCATGTTTTTCATTTTTCACCTTCACACTGTTTTAAACTCTTTAAATGATTGTTCAGGTGTATGAAACACATGCCCGATTGGCACTGGAATTTGGGGACCTGCCCGAGTATAATCAGGTTAGTTCTCTATAATTTTTGATTGAAACTAACCTTGTTTGAACTCTTTATGCTTTGACGACGTTTCTATTGCTATTGCTATTGCTATTGCTTTTACTGGTCATTATTATCCTTATCATTTTTTCTTCATAAAGTCAGGAACTCTTATAGTTTGTTCAAGGACTATCAATACTCTTCAAGTTATAAATGGAGCCATTCTATGTGCTATTTTAACTTGCTGAAAAATGCCTCCGTGATTGACAGTTTGTGTGAATATGGATGGTTGATCTTTATTTTCGAGTAATGCTACCCACACTACTACTAGTACCCATACAACTCTCACAATCTCTTTTGCTAACCATTCATCATTACTCATATTCTCTCACTTTTTTCATTCTACTACTTGATGAGTGGTTGAGATTTTTTTTTGTGAGAGTTGTAAAACACTCTTGTTGTAAGAGTAGACTTCCTCTTTATTTTCAGGGATCACTATTCTGACTGGTCGTTCTGGCCACTCTAAGTCCTTTTTAATTGAATGTTATGGAAGGGTTTTTAATGTAGTTATTTTCATGCTCAGACCTGCTACTGCTAAACATGGTAAGATCTAAGGTGGTCAATGGCTTATATACTTATGCAAAATGAAGTAGTAAATTTAAAATTATGATTATAATTTTTCAAGCAGGGACCTAAAGGCCATTTTGAGTTACCATTATTGAAATTGTGGAATAATTTGCACTTCAACTAATATGCCTTTGATTGCGAATATGAAATAAAAATCTGAAACAGAAAGGAATGGTGTTGGTGGAATCGGATAATGTTTGTGGAACACATTTCTTTTTATTTATGATTCTGTTGATGTTAATTGGCTTACATGTTACTGATTTTTGGGATATTGATGCCTTTTTTTGTGATATCAGTGCCAATCTCAGTTGAAAACGCTTTATGCTGAAGGGATTGAGGGATGTCATATGGAGTTTGCTGCTTACAACTTACTTTGTGTTATATTGCATTCAAATAATAACAGAGATCTCCTATCATCAATGTCAAGGTTTACATCCTTACTTGATAATTCTTGGGGAAACTCCATTATATGATTCAATTATCGATTGTATAGTGTTTAACTGTTTCTTGTTGATTTTGGGTCATTGATACATTTTAGTTTGGGAGTTTGAAGGTGTCATGCAATCGTAGAAATATGCATATCTTTTAAAGCTCGTATTTGAAATCTTTGTGTATATAAAAGATCTTGGATTATAATGTTTAATGTTGTTGATACCAGATTGTCTGATGAAGCAAAGGACGATGAAGCTGTAAAACATGCCCTTGCAGTTCGTTTAGCTGTAACTTCAGGAAACTATGTTGCATTTTTCAGACTATACAAAGCAGCTCCTAACTTGAACACCTGCCTTATGGGTGGGTACTTGTAATCAATTTTTTTCCACATATAGGATGTTAGTAACAACTATCTTGTAGTTATAGGGAATAAACTGAGGTTATGTTGTCATTCCACAGATCTTTATGTTGAAAAGATGCGTTATAAGGCGGCAAACTGCATGTGTCGGTCATACCGTCCTACTGTACCTGTTTCATACGTTGCTCGGGTTCTTGGATTCTCAACTTTTATTGCTACAAATGGAGAAAGTGATGAGAAGGACACTGATGCTTTGGAGGAGTGTGTAGAATGGTTGAAAGCACATGGTGCCTGCATAATTGCTGATAACAATGGAGACATGCTGCTTGATACAAAAGTATGTTTGATATCTGTCCTTTGTATAGAGGTGCTAATTGAGTCAAATCTTGGCGTAGCTTGTAAGTCCAAACCTAGTATCATCTTTTAGCAATATGTCACTCAATCTTATAGTATTTGATTGGGTTGAAGTATTACTCAATCTTTGGGAGCATCTTCACTGCTTTCCCTTCTCTCTCATTTGGGCTATACTGAGAGTTAGCTTGAACCTTTTTTTAGTAAGACTTACCCTATTAATTTAGTATTTACCTGTTCGAAGATTTTGCTACTAAAAATTCTATCATTCCACTCAACTCTTATTCGTCAAAAACTCAAAAGGAACCCTGAATAATATAGTATGACGCACATGAGGGGTATATTTTGGCATATGCTTCAAATTGTGTTTCCTTAACTTTTGAGAAGATATAATGTGAGCTGAGGGCATTCTTTTTTAACTAAAAGCATGTCGTATGATAGCTTACTGATTCCACAAGTCATGTTTTGCAGGCTTCATCATCTTGCCTATATATGCCAGACCCAGAGGATGCTGTGGCCCACGGAGATGCCAACCTTGCTGTTAATGATTTTTTTGCGCGGGCACCTTTATAAGCCAAGTTGATTCTTTGAAAATTATAATTTTGAGATGATTCAGCCGGGTAGTGGAAAATGGTGTGGCCCTCAACATTCTGATTGTAACGCTAGGTTGTATGGCTAAGAAAAGGTTGTCTGAGCTTTGCTTGTATCTTAAATCTCAGATCACGTACGTGTAAAGGGGAACGAAAGATATGGAAAAAAGAAAAAAGAAAATTCAATTTGCCTAACGTTCTAATGAAAATGGCTTTTTAAACTTTGTAGTTCCATGGAATTTTGAATTTGTATGGAATGGTTACCATTCTTTCCTGGTGAAGAGAATACTATAGATGTAATTGAGTTCGAAATGTAGTAATAAAGAACGTCCCAATGTATGCTTTTTGAAGGGAAGTTAAGCTAAGCTCTTTGAATTTTAATTTCTTATGTTCTTTGCTTATGATAATATATGCATGAAGATAATGGAAAAAGCAGCAATGTCTGCAATTTTATGTTTGAGAATATGGCTGGGAAAATTCTAGAACAGTTCCTTTTAACAATATCTTTCTTTAATGCAATTGTGATTATATCATATAATAACAAATTTATTTCAATTGAATAATTATATTTTATAAATAAAATAACGGGAGAATCGAAAATATCCCTACTTATTTACTTATGCAAATTATTCATTGGAATGTTAATATAGCTGAAAATAGAATCATCTTAGTTGTAAGATCCTATACACATTACAGTGTCAATAAATTAATGTAGATAATTTAAGTTTTGTTGCGATAGAGAATTTTATTCATTGGTTGAAGATTGAGGCCAAACACTGATCTTCTCCTTCTCATACTTGACGTAAAGAGCCGAAACTGCGGCCACGAAATAGATCTGGATAAGCACAATGGCAGGGGTGTGGTAGTTGATGACGCCCTTCCCAGTTGCCAGCTCCACCAGCAACAGCGCCGTCAGACCCAGAATCGCAATCCGCCCGTTCAGCCGCTCGCTGTAAGGGGTGAAGCCGAAGTCCACCTTCAACCCACCCGATACCGCCTCTTTCAGTGGCACGGGCGGCAGGTATACTCCGGACCCTGACGTCCCCTTCTTCGATTTTCTGACTTTTCGGAGCTCCGCTTTCTTCCCTGTTCCACTCCGGTAACGAAGGCGGAATTGGTTCATGCGACTATCGAAGTCATCGTCTTCGGCGTCTGAACCGGGTATGGAGGATTCGGGCTGGGATGGGTTCGGCTCAGAGGGCGGGTTTTCGGATTCGGTGGCTTGGGTCTTGAAGGAAAGGAAGGGTTTGTGTAGCTGGGTTTTGGATGACGAAGAAAGATGCAGGAATGGCCCGAATGGGTTTGGCAGTCGCAGAGATAGTGATGGAATGGTCGCCATTTCCACCTTTCCTTCTTGTCTCTGTTTCGGATGACGCCCTTTTTTTTTTTTTTTTTTTTAATTTTTGCCTCTTTTAAGGGAGTGGATTGTTTCCAGTCCAGTAATAAGAAATTAAATATTTTAATAGATGGAAATTAATAATTTTATTTACAATAAATTATACTAACCTCCTCATAAATTTAGGTTAATTACACACGATACCCCTCTAATTTTGAGAATTACTTTCCGCTCATGCTCATGTGCAGTTAAGAAAGTTAACGGATCTTATGGTTAGAATCTCTAGATGCAATAGATACATTTCCCTCCCAACATAAAATTACCTTGAAGCCCTTTGCATTGTTTAATCTTCCTTGTCATTGGAGTGTCAATTAGGGTTAGACCTGGTGAGTCAACCTAAAGTATTTTTTGAACCAAAGAAATAAGTCCTAAAAAATTAAGGCTGTTTTTGGCGGTTAAGCCTTGTTTTTATTTTCTTTTTACACTTAAAATCATAAGGCCCATTTTATCTTGTAATCGTATAGTGTTAGGGTCAGGGTCATGTTAAATTTTGAATTAATTATAATTTTGATCATTTTAATTTTCAAAAGTTACAATTTTAGTTCATCTAATTTTAGCCTGAATAATTTAGTCCTCATAATTTCATCAAAATTATATTTTTAATCATTTTGTTAATTTTTCATCTATTTTTTAACTGAAATCCAGACGTATCATTTTTGGACTATAAAAAAATGACACTATTAATTTATTTGACACCTCATCATCTCATCATATAGCCACCTCAACCCAAATCTCTCAATTTCATGCTCACCCCCAATTCGAATACTCGTGAGCTAATGCATCAAGGCTTTCAGGCTGAAGCTTCATCATCGTTCCAAGTGCCCAAGCTTCACCATCGTTACTCAGTCATCATCTATGGCATTCATGATCCTATGCTGTTAGAAAATATGTATGAGATACCCAAGAATGGGGGGTTGAATTGGGTGTTGAAAACTAATGTTTTTTACTTGAAAAATAACTAGAAAATTTCTGAAGTGAATAAACAGAAACTTAAGCCTTTAAACAAGATGTAAATCAAAGACTAACACAAATTTTCAAATGCCTGAAAGTGACAGTATTTCAACCTTAGATAAAGACTCGTTTCAATAAAGAGTTTACACACAACAGAATGTAA
>JASKGM010002589.1:0-12224 GCA_034509205.1 Ceratonia siliqua
TCTAATTAATTGGTGGCGACTCCTATTTTCTCTGCGTTTTCCCTCACGCGCCCTAAAGTCATAAAGCGATGGCTTTTCACCGGCCGTCACGTTGTGACACTAATGATATTATAATATTATATTAACATCTCAATCTATAACAACTATTTTTATTATTTTTTTAAAAAAATTAAATAGAAGACAAAGTTTGTATAGATTATAAAAATATAAATGAGGTAAATGTAATACTAGATAAATAAATATAAGAGAGGTTGAAGTAATTTTTTTAAAACATTTATACTTAGTTTTCAAAACTATTTTTTAATTTAAAGGATAACGTACTAATTTATGAGTATTTATTTGAAAATTTAAAAGTAATCGGGTTGTTTGGAACGGTTTTTGTTTTATTATTTTTTAAAATAATTTTTGAAAACAATTCTAAAAAATAGTTTTATAAAACAAAAAAATAAAAAACTTATTTAAGTAAAAAAAATTTTTATTAATTGTTTTTTGTGTTTTTTTAACAGATGAAGAAAACAAGTTAAAATATAAAAAAATTATTTTTATTTTTTTATTTTCTAATTACTATTTTCGAAAATAGTTTTTAAAAACAGTTGATAAAAACAATCACGCAAACAAATTTTTTTATTCTCACAGAACAAAAAAATAAAAAAAAAACTATTTTTAAAAACTAAAACAAACAATACCAATATATCTCTTGGTTTTTTTGCTTATTAATATAACTCCTTAGAGTTAATGCAAATTTAATAATTTAAAATTATACAATATATACTATAAAAAATAAAAATAAAAGTAAGTCTAATATTATAATATAAGAGGACTAAATTACGTCCTCCCATTTTTTTTTAAATTCTTTTTATTTTTTAAAATTAGTTAATATTTTTTATCTCATGTATTTTTTTTAGAATTTTTAAAAATTTTAAAGAATTTTTTATATCTTTTATATTATTTATCTATAATTTTTTGATACTATTTATTCATAAGTTTAAAAATTTTTTAAAAATATAAAAATTTTTTAAAAAATTTTTTAAAAAATATATAACATAATAAATACTTAATTAATGTTAAAAAATAAAAAAAATAAAAATAAAAAATAAAAAATATAACAAATTTATGATATCAAAATAAAAGTAATATGGGAAGAAAGTAGGGGGATGAGCGTTGGATAGCAAATGCCTATAATATATTATTATAGAATAATGGAAGTTGTTTTTATTTGGTGAAGTTAAACTCTATCACACACGAGTCGAAGTAAATCCATCTGCACAGACAGCAGGCAGCTCCTGCTGTCCAAACAGAAATGGCGACTGCTACTTCACTGGTTTCCACATTCTTCCATTGCGGTTACCCTGTGACTGTGAGGAAGCCTTCGCTCTATCTTCCCAAATCCCTTCATCACCATAGACACAGAAGCATTCACCCCTTTTCTCCTTCCCTCTTTCTTCTTCCTTCTGCTTTCCTTCAAAACTCTCGCAACCCTCCAACCACTACTCCCACCAGCCTTCACATACTCAACTTTACTAAAAGTAAAAACCGCTTCTCATCGGCTTTCGATTCGCTTCTCCTTCTCTGCACTTCGGTGGTTTTATCTTTCTCCCTCTTTCTTGCTGATGTTGATTCCGCCTCCGCCTTCGTGGTCACTTCGCCAAGGAAATTGCAGTCCGATGAGCTCGCCACTGTTCGTCTTTTTCAAGAGAACACCCCCTCTGTCGTATACATAACCAATCTTGCGGCCAGGTATGCATGGTTACTAAAAAGAATCAGATTTTCTGTTCATATATTGTAACTTGTTATTGTCATTGTTGAAAAAGAACTTCTTTTTTACCCTGGATTATAATGTTTCTGAAGAGTTGGTATGATGTGGGTTTAGGCAGGACGCGTTTACGTTGGACGTATTGGAGGTTCCACAGGGTTCTGGGTCAGGCTTTGTTTGGGATAAAGACGGTCATATTGTAACCAATTATCACGTCATCCGCGGTGCTTCTGATCTCAGGTTGGACAGTTTTGAATCTTTTCATCAAGTCTGTCAATTTCAGTTGAAATTCTACTTTAGACTTTAGACTATTGTTTGGAGTTGTTGAACTGAAGATCTGTTGATCCAACCTGAAATATCTGGTGTTAAGTCATGTGACGCTGGGAATTAGGAGCCTTTAAGTTATGCATCCAAATGTATACAGATCATGTATAATAAAAGTTACCTAAGCATAAAAATAAGGGATGTGAAAAAGATATGAATGTTTGCGCCTCCTTCAATATGGGTTGGTTTGCATTGAGTTAGGTATGTGATACGTTGGATTCCTTCAAGTTGAACCTTTTGATCAGAAAATTTGACAGTGGATTACGGATCCATGTGATGGGATGGTTCAAAATGTCTGAGTAAATTAATTTCTCCTGTTTAAACCATGCTAGTTATGTGCAGGGTCACTCTTGCTGACCAAACAACTTATGATGCAATAGTCGTTGGCTTTGACCAAGACAAGGATGTTGCTGTGCTGCGTGTTGATGCACCAAAAGACAAACTCAGACCTATACCTGTCGGTGTTTCTGCTGACTTGCTTGTTGGTCAGAAAGTATATGCTATTGGGAACCCGGTGATAACAAATTGACACTCTTACTTCAGAATTATGATTACTGTTTATATGCGTTATCAATTGCTTTTGCACTCAACAGAGATTATGGCAATACTGGTTGAATGTAATATTTAGATGTGTGAAAAAGATTTACAAATTTAAAGAGCAAGGGATAATAATCTTCTTCAATCATTTTTAAATGGTTGTATTCTTTGATTTAGGGAGTAGTTTGTGTAATTATATAGTCACTTAATCAGCATTGCTTTCACCTATTATAGTTCCATTTTGTCTCTTCAAAAGTTGTGTAAAAACATGTATTCAAAATCCATTAGTTGCAAATTCTTGAGGAAATACCAGAAAACTAAAATTTATCAAAAGAAAAAGAAGAAAATAAAGTGATAACTTGTGATGGTTGTTACTTTACACTTCTTTGGATGTTTGACCTTATAATAGCTGCCAAACTGCTTTTTGTAGCTTTTCTATAACTTGAGTTCTATATGTTCTTGATAATTTAGTCAACATAATTGACTAATTAATCTGCCTATGTGGTATTTATCTTTGTGCAGTTTGGACTTGACCATACTCTTACAACTGGTGTCATCAGGTATGAAACCAATAAAATGAATATATTGATGTAACCTTATTGTGTAAACCTTAAAAGTTCTGACTCCCATTTCTCATGTTAGGTTATATATTTGTGCTTGGACCTTCTATTTACCTGTCTAAAAAATAAAAATAGCTGCAGTGGTCTTCTCATTCTCAATTCCATGCTCTTTAGAGCAGTTTTCAGGCAGACACACATCATAATGATATTGTAAATTTTATATTAGAAGCTCTGAGGAAGATGAAAGAAAGATATCGATTATCATTTATCACATTTATCAATGTCTGGTGTTTGTGGTGTGCTGAAACTAAAAAAGTTAACAAAAATATATAGGACTGTGCATCCACTGTTATGACCTGCTGATAAGATTATTCAAAAGTAATATGAATAAGGGAAGAAGAAACAGGTTCCAAGTAAGAGACAAATAGTTTAGCAGAACAAGAGAGGGGGGATAGGGACTGGGATTAAGCTAAAGAGACTTTTTGCATGAAACCCCTGTGAAACCAGATATGGATGCCTCTAATCCCTTTTCTGAATTAAAGATGCTTCTAACTATACTCATTCCTTTCAACTTTTTGGGAAAGACATGCCATATGGCAAATAGTTTTTTTTTTTTTTCAGGTATAAACATCATAAACGTATTCTGTGTTGATACTTTTCCTAATCCTTTTATGCCTCTTTTGTATAGATTGTGTGTTTTACTAATATCTTTATTCTGAATAGTGGACTTCGACGAGAAATTAGTTCTGCTGCTAGTGGTCGTCCAATTCAAGATGTTATACAGACAGATGCTGCAATTAATCCTGGTAACAGTGGAGGGCCACTCTTAGATAGTTCTGGAAATCTTATTGGGATAAATACAGCTATATATTCCCCATCAGGCGCATCCTCTGGTGTTGGATTTTCTATTCCAGTGGATACTGTGAGCTCTTACTTAGACCTTACTTTATATAATGTTACCTTTGTGGAGAAGCATGAATTTCTTCTCTGACCTTTTGAAGAAACACTGAGATCTCTTTGCTCATGTCCTCTAAGATAGTTCACATGCTTCTTATCTTGTATATTTAGGTAAATGGCATTGTTGACCAATTGGTCAGGTTTGGGAAGGTCACAAGACCTATTTTAGGAATTAAGTTTGCACCAGATCAATCTGTGGAGCAGTTGGGCGTAAGTGGAGTGCTTGTCTTAGATGCTCCGGCCAATGGTCCAGCTGGGAAAGCTGTATGCTTATTCTTTCATGTCTTATTGAGACTACTTACTGTTACTCATTGAAATGCTTCAGCTTGATTTGCATTCATGGTTACAATTTCTTGAGATGTAGGAGTTTTGCTGACGGAGCTGGTCAAAATTTCTATTTTGCAGGGTTTGCAGCCAACAAAACGTGATGCGTATGGTAGACTCATTTTAGGTGACATCATAACATCTGTGAATGGTAAAAAGGTTACTAATGGAAGTGATTTATACAGAATTCTTGACCAGTGTAAAGTGGGTGATAAGGTATGTCTCTGATGTGTTTTCCCTATTGATCTTGTGTCTCCCTCCCACATAACTTTCTTGTAAAATTGAATATGAAATCTTTTCTCTGGTTCAAAGAGTTATCTTGAATCCCTGAATTTTTCAGAAAAAGATGTAGAAACAGTAACTACTGCCCCCCCTTTTTCCAAATCCAGTTGGCATCTTAACCACCAGAGATCAAAAATAGGTGCAAGGAACATGTTCAAGGATGCTGTGGACAATTAGTTAATTTGCTTGTTCCAAAAAAGGGATGAACTCTTCATCAAGATTGTTGTTTGTTACCTTTGATTATACTCCCTACCCCAGTTAATAATAACATACAATGTGCGCTGTTTTGCTATATTTTAGTTGGCTGGCCAGACACAGAACAAATGTTAATTCAGATTTCTTACTCACTATTGTCCTTATAGATTTTTATTGGAACATGCATATCATAAGTCTGCCTGAACAGGTGTACTAGATAGCACAAGTGAAATTCTAGGAGGAAAGAGCCAAAACATCAATGGGATCTGTTTCCTTTATGCGTTTTGCTTTAATTTGTGTTTTCGTAGTGATGTCTCCACCTTAATGCATTTGAGTGTTGGTTCCTCTGTATTTTAGGTAGGACCGTGGAAGCACTTAAGAGACTTGCCTCAATTGGAAGCTGATTTGATATCTTATATGTTAGTGTAGTATTTGATGATGTTGATATTCAGGTGACGGTGGAGGTGTTGCGAGGTGACCACAAGGAGAAGATCCCTGTCCTTCTTGAGCCGAAGCCTGATGAATCATGATAAGCCAGTCATCGTACATGTATATACATTTCATATGCCAGGGAATGCAGCAATTGTGTATTCTTGGGTTTCCTGACAATAGCTCCAACTGTACATATGTAGTCTGGCTAAATTTTAAATTTAGTAAAAAGGGGAGCATGGAAGAAGCATGTTATAGATCCAATTATGTGTGTAATACAAAGAAAGTTTTTATATTACGTATTGACCCATAAATATATTTCTTACTGACAGTAGTTTAACAAGAACTATTGTGAAATTTATAATCCTATCACTACATGGTATAATTTTTTCTTCGTTGTCTCCTCGTATATTAAGAATAAATAAAGATTTTGTAAATCCTGCAGGATGACAGATGCACCATGGCCTGCATATCATTTCCCCTTATTATGGGGGGCAATGTATACTGTAAAATCTAAATGCAATTATGCCAATGAGCTCTTCCTTCAATAGCAGCGTAGCAGAATAGACCGTGCCTGTTAGCAATGAATTTCCAGACTCACCTACACCATTCCATCTCTGGTTAGCAGTCTTGTTTCTATCAACTAATAAATATGTCTAGGAATTTTCATGTTCAACATTAAGCCCTCATTATGACTCCCTCGTGCAAAATTAATTGGACCTGCTTCTCTCAGTTTAATGTTACTTAAATCTGTGCGCTCAAGTATCTTCCCCCTTGATTATGAATTCAAACAAAGGTATCAGACCTAAGAAAGCTAGAAGGGCCCATTCTTTATTATGCACAATCCTCTGTTTATAATTTGCTAGTGGTAAAATCAAGATTATAAGGAGAGTTCCACTTTTCAAAAAGTTAATTTCTTAGAAAATCAAACCTTTTATAAAACTATTCACAACAAAAAGTGCACTTGAATTAGTATAAGTTATCATAAAAGCAAAATTTGATAATATAACACTCACATATTTTTTATTTATAAAATAAAATTTATTTTTTTATGAAAGTACAAAAAAATTAATTTATCTTTATTTTTTATTTACTTATTATATTATTATTAAGGGTATATTAACCTTTTCATACATTTATAAAAAAAAAAGTGTGTATTATATTATCAAATCTTATGAAAAATTATGATAATTTAATCTATAAAAAACTTATTGTAACGACAATGACATATTTATTTTATAATATTATATTTTCACATTGTTTTATAAAATATTTTATTTGTATATTTTGATGGGATGTGTGAAATGAGTAATTTATGAGAAAGTTTATGAGATTTAGAATAACATTTCTCAATCATAAATGACGTATTTTACTATGAGAAAGAACTGATGAATTTAACGACAACATGAAATATTGGATCCTCTACCGTTGTGCTGCTCTTAAAGTTAAACGTCAAAAGTCCAGAAACTGCCCGTGCGCGTCCTTTGTCCTTGGAAGAGGCAGAAAACGAGGATAGCAATAACCAATCGCCAAAACATCCTGTTATGCTTGCTTCAGTTTTCCAGTTATGATTATGAAAGGCTATTGAAATACTAAACGATATAACCCAAATGGTCTGATACAAATGTTTACTCACGTTTAATTAGGTTAACATCTCATCCAGAAAATTCTTTTACAGAACAGTGTGTCTTTCGTAAACATTGTTTTAAAATTCAAATATGTGTGGCACTGGTGAGTATAAATTATTTGTACCTGATCACCCGTTTATGTATGGGCATAGTTTTGGTATGTTTCGGTTTCTGATTTTTGCTGTAAAGATGTTATTAAGAAGGAGGCTGAATGCTTGAAATAATTCTAGGGGACATGGGGATGTGGCCAAATAATGAAAATTACCCAAGTCTCATAAAAAGAGGATTTTCTACATATATAAACCAAGTTCAGTTGATAGTATCATATATTGTATATGAACAAGGTAGATAGCACTCTTCATTGCAGACACAACCTCTAAGCAAGACCTATAGCTTCCAATGCAGAATCGTGGCCACATCTTTTACCTAACAAAGAAGAAAAATGCAGTAGTGACTTAATTAGACTTTGCTCCTAAATTCTTCCACAAAAGAACTTTAATTTGGAGTGACGAAGAATCTCCATCTACTTTTATTGGAATATATTTGGCTCATAACAAGGGCAATTACAGAGTACATTTTAGAGACAACACACTAGTTAGGGACCAAGATGAGGTCATTGGTAATGGTTGATGTTCATACGGAGAAAGAAGAAGAAAGCCCAAACTGAAGGCCCCACAGCTCAAAACCTCCTTTAACAAAGTCATAGTATCCTCCTTGCAGTGCCAAAGTTTTGTTCACCAACCCATCTCTCACAAATGGGTAAGTTAGCAGGTTTCCAAGGGAAACATTCACTGCTTCCTGCAAACAGTCCAAATATATCCAACTGGTAAGCATCATGCAGATCATGACCTTTAAGTAATTAACAGTCATATTCTTAGAAAATGTATTTCTAGCTGCTGGCTTTTGATGTCTCCTACCTTCTCACAATGTGTGCAGAGATCTCCGAATGGTGCATCACCATGTACTGCTTTCACCCTTGCCTTTGCAGGTAAACCAATCTTCACCCAGTCCTCTATAAATTCACTGCACATCACAAATCACAGACAGAAAGTTCTAAAAATTTATATTATATATATGCCAGGCAATTTGGAAGAACACGTCGTTCTTCCTTCCAAGTCCCAACAAACATGTAAGAAGATAGCAACTGGGAACAAAACCAGACGAAACACTTGAACTATCTTCCTTAATTATAATGGATATGGTAATTAATTGCTGGGAGAGTGTATTTATGTAAAACAAAATGACTTACGTAGCAGTGGCTCCATTATCTGGAATAGACATAAGCCCTTTGATACCACCACAAGCGCTGTGCCCAATGACCACAATGTTCTCCACCTGTTGGAAAATTACATTGTTATTATGAAATTTTGGACCAAACTAGTTTGGTAAAAATCTTTTGAGTCTTCTAAGAAGTATTATTTTTCAAAGTAGTCCACTGCAGACCATAACTCTTTATGGAGTTCATCTCTCTTCTAATGATTCGTATATACCTTGAGATGCAAAACAGCGTACTCAATGGCAGCTCCAGCTCCAGAGTATCTTGTCTGATACAGCAGAGTAAATCAAAGAAAGTAGCCCTTTTAGTACCAACTTAAGGTGATAAGACTGAAGAGGCATTACTTTGATTGGAAATAGACCTGGTCATATGGTGGGACAATGTTAGCAACGTTTCTGACCACAAAAGCCTCCCCTGGTTGGAAATCTAGCACATGAGATGGGCAGACCCTTGAGTCTGAGCAGGCAAACACCATGTACTGCAATATCAAATAAGACAAAATTAAGCTTCGAGATAACAAATTTCAATCTAAATCCCAAAGGGTTCAGTATATAATTCATCTTAAGATACCTTGGGGCTCTGGCCTTTGGCAAGTTCACCGTACAAAGCCGGGTTATTTCTGTGGAAGATAATAGGAAATGGAAACAGTTAGAAAAGCTTGAGGTGAAAGAAAGAAAACTTCTTGAGTTATATATAGTGATTAGTGAGTAACTCATATTTCTCTTTCTTGAAGTGAATAAAACCAGTTTTGATCCTCTCGACAGCTTCGGATGATGGGATGCTACCAGATGATTGTGTTTGTGTCGCCAACTCAGCTGTTATCTGTTCTACTTTTGCAGCTGCAGCGGCTCTCAGCTCACCCTTCTCCCTGTATTCAAACATAATGCAAATGAAATTGCAAAGTATGAAGAGTTGTAACTTAAACTTGCATATATTCCCAACAGAGAATATGTACTATTACCTTAACAGTTTCTTCAGTCCTTCAATAGCTTCCTCGTATGACTCCTTTTCCATGTCCTCGCTCTTTAAAAACCCCGAAGCAAAAACTAATTATGTCAGTTTGAAACTAACTAACCAGAAAAATGTAAGTACTGATATAAACTAACGGTCGTAACTGGTTAGAGAAAACATATAAAGGAGAGAAAAAAAGAAAAAGAAAAAGAAAAGCCTCTCCTATATTCTTTTATGGTAAATGGAAACTAATATTCTTTTTAAACCTATAATTTTGACAACAAAAAGGAAAAGGGTATTATGCAGATGAATTGGTAGCAAATTTGGCAAAATGAAAAATGGTTTTGAATGGACCTTCTCTTCTATTAGTTTGAATTGCTGACACAGTTCCACCATACAACGGAAGCCGACATTATATTGTTTTTTTTTCTTTTTTGGCAGAAAATTTCTTGTATATAGAAAATAAGTTATTGTATGGTGGTGACTGCTGACACATGCTAGGGCGTGAACAAATCAATACCACGCACCTGTCACTCAAACCTAACTAAGCTACCAACGTGGTGGATGACATAAAAAAATCAAACTGTGTCCACGTGAAAATTCACCATAACTTTAAAGCTTAGTGAAACGTTATTCTTCCAAGTTGCAACCAATCACCCATACGTGGACACTGTTAGATTATTGCTCACATGAATATCTATGATACTTCAATGCATTATGTTACAAAATGCAAATAAAACTCTGGGTTTTTCATTCAAATTCTGAAAAACAACAAATGCAATTTCAGGTGAAAATTAATTGATGTATGTGGTATATACCCAAGTGGGGGTGACGATGGTAGCAGGGGCGGCGAAGACAGGCCTGTCTTGGATGAGAGAAGGAATAGAAGAAGAAGAGGAGGAGGAGGAAGGAGAAGAGCTAAGCCTAGCAGAGACAGAGGGACGTAATATGGCTCTGCTAAGGGAAGTTTTGGCGGGAGACAAAGAAGAAAGGCACCAGCCGTGGATTGAAGCGGTCGACATTGTGCAGAGAAAGCTAGAGTTGGATGGCTAAATAGGTAGGAAGCACGACTCTCTATTCTTAAGCGAGCGGAGGTGGATAATGAAAGCGAAAGCCAGGCAAAGGAGAGCTTCATTCTATCCTTTTAGATGAGGTTTGAACGTTGGAGATTAACTATGCGAGAATGACCATAACCCACTATGAATGACTATGGATGGATCATCCATCTCTTGTATTGCTTTCCCCATTTACCTACTTTGAATAAAAAATCGTGCTACATTTTTTTTAGCTGAGCCATTGTTCTATAAAAGTGGACCATTCCAGCTTGAAGATATTATCAATGAAATTAACGTTAAGTTTGATGAGCATTATTCCAATATTGTGGTACTGAATATTCTAATGGTATTAGAAGTTCATTGCTGCAGGGTACTTGTGTCCCTTTTATGTGTCATGACATGCACACAATGACGGTTTGCCTCGTGGCTGAAGATGGAACCACTTTTACCCCAGCTGTACATGGCACTAAAACTAGGGTAGATGCTTTCCATTCACTTTCAAGTCCTTCCAACGTTCTACAATATTGGATAAAGACTTGGAGTGAATTTACATAATGTTCAGTATGATTATAATACAATGTGACATCTCCTTTCACTTGTGTATTTCCTCTAACTTGCCTCTGTCTACCTGAAGCATCAAATTTTGATTTGTTGATACAGAGCGATCCAAAAAGAAACATCTAGTTTATAAACTGACGATCAAAAGCCACTCAAATCTCATTTAACCTTAGGCATCAAATGAATTAATTAAAAAATGGAAACAAATTTAGCGTTATGTAGCAGAAAGTTAGTTTTGTTTTGTTGGCTAGTGTAAGCAGCGGTGGAATGGAATGGTGCATATGTGATGGAACTGAGAAGTGGTGGATATTCAGTATTTACAGATAACGTCCTATCTTTCGAAACATAGAATTTGTGGCTGTGGTTGTAAATGGATCATGGGATTCCTCTTGTCCTCTGATTGTATTTATAACATAAAAAATGGTTTTAATTTGTGTTGTTGGGCTTCACCAATCACTCACATCGCAGCACCTCCTTTAATATTCTATCCTATTTCGCAGGTTTCTGAGAATGAAAGGAGCTAAAATGGGAAGAAGTGAAAATGAAGTAAATATCAAGGCGTTGGTGTGAATTATGAGAGGAGTGGGAAAGACAGAGAAACGTACAAGTTACTACATTTGATTTGAAGTAAACAAACCTTAAAATAAGGTGTGGGTATGAGGGCGAGCGTGGCACAATATTATGAACAAAGGGTGCAGACAGCCATTGCCATTGGGGATGCCAGAAATGCTGTGTGGTCATTGTAATGTAATGAAGCACAAGTGAGAACTGACTAAGAGGCCTTCACAATTTTGAGAAGCTAGCTGCTGGAACGCAAATATGTGAATATGGCTACCCAATTTGGTTTGTTATACTGAGGGAAGTCTGCCTGTGTCTGAGTTGGTGTCCACATTTTAGGGCCAGAATGAACAGCTTATGTCAACATATTTTCCTTCTCTTTCTGTCTTTTCTCAGTTATTATAGGTTTAAAGAAAATATTGTATCTGGAAACAATTTTGCTACCACTGAATTATAGAGTCGTTAATAAAAAGCATGACAACATGGAAAGACATGATAAGTTCACTATAAAACATATACAATATTCTTCTACGGACTCTAAGCTACTCTGAAGAGTAGCTTTTTATTTTTTCAAATTTTGTTTTATAATTTTTAAATTTTTGTATAATTTTTATTTTAAAAAAAATTCATAAGATAAGTATTAAAAAATAATTCAAAATACAAAGTAAAAAAACAAAAAATTAAAACGATTTTTTTTACTTCTTTTTTATTTTTTTCAAATTTTTTTACATTCTTTTAAAATAAAAATTTCAAAATTACAAAACAAAATTTAAAAAATAAAAAAATTATTCTTTAATAGAGATATTCCATAATAGCTTAAAAATCCCTTGTTCGGCC
>JASKGM010002610.1:0-44806 GCA_034509205.1 Ceratonia siliqua
TCTTATAAGTGACCAGATACTTTTAGAATATATCTAAAAAATATCAAAAATTAATGAATAGCTTATTTATCATTCATTGGGCCCAGATTTGTCACATATCTTCCTAAAGTCACTAAAAGTGATGTTTGTATTATGAACTATATTTCTTATATACATGTTCCTTGATGTTCACTTCAACTATGATCCCAACATACAGAGTCTTGACCAATGTGATACAATGGTCTTGCCCTTGGTATATCAAAGACTATAGTGCACTTGAGCACGAGTTCACATTACATCAAGATTTCGGTTCTACCACAAGCAAGTGTATAGGTGTGTTAAGGTCCATAGTAATGGTATTAACTTGAATTTGATTTCTCACTTAATTTCTATTCATATAATAGTGTCAATACCTAAAGTCAACCACTTCAATGACTTGAGATTTACCATTTCCTTATAGGAAGAATCACACTCCTTCAATGGAGGTAATTTGGACACTGCAGTCTTCATTGAATAGCGTGACTAGCTTTATTCATGGACTGTGAATAATTGACAATCCATTAGTTTATGTTATTTATTTCCCTAATACTTAGTCTTTTGGTGTGTCTTTCTACTGATTTTGATAGCTTATAGACATATTTTATATATTTAGACTTGTTCGTGCTTGTAGGATTTTATTTGCATAATTTGTGATTTCTAGCACTATTTACATTTCTCACTATATCTTGAGTTGTAGTTGCCGATTAATGTGATTTTAGTTTTGTAGGAAAGTTGAGAGAAAATGATAAATTTTATATGAAGATCTCAGAATATGATTCTCGCGTTTGGATAGGTAAAATTTTGCATGGAATTAGTCCATAATTTCTACACCCATCCACCAGTGATTTGTCTTGTTTACTGGGCCACCACACTTACATTGGGTTTTTTACAGTTAGGGTTAGGAAATTAAGTGTTATTCGGTAATTAGGAAACCTATTAGAGAGGAGACATATATTTGGAGAAGGGGCCCTCTTCTTCGGACTCTCTTTTGCAGAATTCTACCTTAGACTTTTATGTGTTTAAGCCTTCCATGGAAGGCTAATTTCTACTGTAATCAATTCAAGAAGAACCAACCTTTGTTAATCTAAAGTTCATAAGCTTAACAGTCTGGTTTGGTTTAATTCAATTTAATTTTCGTTTCCTTGTCAATTATGTTATTGAATGGTAATTCAACTGCATGATTTCGATGAATTTAGTCAATTGATTGTGCTCATCATGATAATGAAATTGTTAATCATATATGGAAGGTCTTTGTCATTTGGTTATCTTAGGGATTCCGTTATCAAATTAATCTAGATTCATTGATATAGTGTGGTCGCCTAGGGTATTGAGTCTTAGAATAATTGAATCCTGAATGGTTGTTTAGTATGAATTCTGAGTGTTATTGCTAGGGGTTCCAGATAACATTCAACTAAGGGTTAGATTAAATTTAGATTGTCTTTAGGGAACAAGCATAGATTACTTAGGTTGGGTTGCCTGCTTGGAGTGATTGCATTCTTATAATTTAATTTGATTCTGTTTTGTTCTGTCTGTTAATTTTACATTCAAACATCAACCCCATCTTGTTTACGTTAAGCCTACATAGATTATAGTGTTTTGGTGAATCCTTAGGAGATGATCTGGTTGCACACTATATTACAAATCTTTTGCAATTTGTTATTGTAATTTTGCACTGTCACAACGTGACGGCGGTGAAAAGCCATCATTTTATGACTTTGGACGCGTAAGGGAAAAAACAGAGAAAATGAGAGCCGCCACCAATTAATTAGAAGGATAATTGGGATCCTTAAATAAAGAATGAAAACTGGCCCTCGGAACCAGAGGAAGGGTTCAGGAGTCTACTTACTCGTAGGTAAGGTGTTAGGCACCCTACAACGTCGATCCCTAAGGACGGTTACCCTAAATTGTTTGTGCTTAATAATTTTACTGTATTTAAATTACCCCCTTTTATTAATAAAATAATAATGAACAAAAATAGAAAAAATAAATAATTAGACCTGTCTTAATAAGTAAATGCCTACGTACCCCGAAAGAGATCAAGGTCAACGTAGTTTGGAACTATTTGGATAATTTGATTAGGTGAGATGTATGATCTCTGACCTAAGAATGTTAGGACATTAGGGGAACATGAAATTCCACTTAAAGCCTGGAAAATGAATTAGGACATTGGGAAGAATATGTCTCCACTAAATGCCCTAGAAAATGAAAACTTTGAGAAAAGTAAAATTCCACTGAAAGTCTGAGAAAAAGGGATAATTGGGACTTCGGGGAAGATGTACTTCCACTGAAAGCCTATGATATTTAGGACATTGGGGAGTATGTAACTCCACTGTATCCCACGAGGATTAGGACTTTGGAGAAGGTAAACTTTTACTAAAAGTCTTTTGAAAATGCGAAGAAATTTTATCATTCTTAGCCAAAATTTTAATTTACCCAATTTTTATGACAAAATGTAATTGTTGTCAGATAAAAGAGTCAAAAATGTAATTCATAAATAGTAGGAGTCAAAATATAGTTTGAATAAATAGTGAGACCAAAATATAATTTATGAAAAAGTCGAATTGTCATTTATGTAAATGGTGGGGTCAAAAATATAATTTATGCAAGAAAAATGAGGCAAAAACATATTTTATATGAAAAATGGATTCAAGTGTGTTTTTGTGAAAATATTGGGGGCCAAAATAATTAATTAAAGTAGTGGGACCGAAGCATAATTTATTAAAGTAACGAGGCCAAACATTGGGTCATGCCAACTTTAAGCCTTTGAAGCCTGATTAGGAAATAGATTCATCTGACTTTTAGAGTCTTGTGAAATGTTGGGCCTTGGACCATTTTCTGAAAAATGTCTTAAAGGGGCTTTTAATAATCTCTTTGTAAGAACCCTTTGAGTAGTGGACAATTGGGCCTTTAAGCTCCTATACTTTTTTTTGAAAACACTTTTTCAAGTGCCTTTTGAATTTGGGCCTTTAAACCCCTTGAAAACAACTCAGATAAGCCTTGAAGCTTTAATGGGAAACAATGAGGCCTTTGGAGCCTAGGAATCACATTATTTTTATTTTTTTTATTTAAGAGGAAAGAAAAATTAACAAAATATGTAAAACAATAATAATAATATGATGATAATAATCCTGAAGAAATAATGAATCACACAAAAGGATCATGAAGGACGTACAGAAGGGCATACACGAGTGATAACTTTTAAAAGGCTTAATCAAAATAGAGTGGGAAGCATGATGATAGGTTTGGAGTCACAGAACTTAAGGTATAAATCATAATCATTTTAAAGAGAAGGAAAACATAGTTATAACAAATCCAAATCATTAACCGTAACTAAACACCATCCATCAAAACCAAAACTAACTACACGGCATCAGATTGGAACCAAAAATGGGTTATTTCACCATTAAATCAGAACCAAAAGGGAGACCTAGATCAGCATAAAGGCCCATAAGAATCTCAGTCAAAACTAGTTGGGTAAAACCAACCAAAAAGAAATAAATCGAAATACAAAAACTTGAATGGAGACAACCCAAATCTGATATCAAACAATTCCAAGACTGCGGTTATCAAAACCGGGACTTACAACAAATTACTTTGACTAAAACTTAAATAAGTCAAACCTGAGTTCAAGACAAATAAAAATCACAGCTCAAACAAATTCAAATCCAAGGCTTCCTCAAATCCATAATCAAACATCCAATTAAAACAATGAACACTCAAAGGAAAACTCCATAATTAACAGATTAAAATTAATGGCACCCTCAGAAGTTCACTCAAAGCCCAGAAGATAATTATTCAGATAATCATCCTTACAAATTTAAACAAGAATGGGAATAAGGACTCACCTATCAATACCATATGCAAGACACAGAGTTTTCCCCAAAACTTTAAACATGAAAGCATAAATTCATCATAAGGGATAGCCACGGCAATTAACCATGGTACAAAATTAAAATAGTTTCAGTCACAGGTGAGATTTCTAGCATATAACCATGCATCAATGGAAGTAAACAGACAACTTTGCCTTTGTCAACTAATCCAAAAAAATAAAACAACAAATTCAGACCTTGGCTAGCTTGCAAACCACCAAATTGTAATTCTTCTTTTCCTAAATTTTAAGCTGCCCACCAAATCTCACCAAAAATTTTTTCTCTCAGAAACTCTCGGATACCTCTTTGTTTCAAAAAAAAAATTCCTCTTTGGCTCCCAATTGATTGGTGCCCTCGGTTCCGTTGGCTCTTGGTTGGTTCACCTCAGTGACTCACGATCCTCCCTGTTCTCGGTTGGTCTTTCTCTCTTGGGTCCCCTTTTCAATTCTTGGTTTCTCCTCTTATAACCCAAAAAGGGGACCAAATCTCGTGCTTCTTGCCAGAATCCCGCGAACAAAGGCACCATCATCATGAACAGCATGTTGTCCCCTTTGTCGCGCATGAGACCGGGGCGAACAGCTAGTGGTTTTCCGTAAATCAGGGCAGAAATGTAGGAGACCAGCATGAGGGAGAAGGGGCATGGATTGAGTGATTCTCGGATAGTTGCAGAACAAAGGGGATGTGTGAATAGAGGGAGGAAGAGACGCAGGGATGAGATGAGTGGGGGATCTGAGGGATTATGGGGTCCGGGTTAAGCATTGGAACTGGTGGGTATGGGAGGATGGACTGGGTAGGCTAGTTAGGCTCCGGTTGTGTGGGTTGGGCCTGAGTCTTTTTTATTTTTTTGAAAATTGGGCTGATTGCTACTATGGGCTGAAATTATGGGCGTGGTCTGTTTCCCTTTTTTTTCAATGGCTAATTGGATTTGCCAAAAATTGGATTTCCCTATTCTCTTTAAATTTGTTTAACTTTGTTATTTATTTATTTATTTTCAATTATTTCCATATATTATTTTGTCTTCTTTTTTTGTAATTTTTCCATTTATACCTATTTTATTTCTTTTTCTTTTCATTGATTTTTTATTTAATTATTATTATTATTATTTTTTGAAATTTTGCTTTTGAATTTTATTATTTTTATTTTGGGAGAAATTTATTAATTTAACAAATCCCTGGACAAAATTAGGTATTCACAGTTACCCCTCTTTACTTGTTCCTTGAGGGAAAGATGAATTATCAGTGATCTTTCATTTTTTTCAAAATGAGCAAGTAAAGACTAAACACAAATTTTGTCCAGTAACTCACTAAACTGGCAAAGGATTCCTCGCTCGAAGTCCTGAGGGACTGTAAATCACTAAATGGGGATTTATCATGGAAATTTTCTATTTTACTAGATAAATTGTAAATTGGCACGAATAAATTGACGCACGCAATAAATTGGATCAAACCAGTACAGAAGAATCGATGTATACCATAAATTGAAAGGAACTGGTACGGAGGAATCACGTGCACATGTAAATTGATAAGAACAGGTATGGAAGAATCGCATACACGATAATTTAAAAGGAAACTGGTATGGAAGATTCGCATACATGGTAATTTGAAAGAAAACTGGTACGAAGGAATCGCATACACTGTAAATTGATAGGAACATATACGGAAGAATCACATACACGGTAATTTGAAAGGAAACTGGTACGGAGGAATCACGTACATAGTAAATTAATAGGAACCAGTACGAAAGAATCGTATACACGGTAATTTGAAAGGAAACTGCTACAAAGGGATTGCGTACACAGTAAATTGAAAGGAACCAGTATGGAAGAATCGCATACACGATAATTTGAAAGGAAACTGGTATGGAGGAATCGTGTACGCAGTAAATTAATAGGAATCAGTATGGAAGAATTGCATACCCGGTAATTTGAAAGGAAACTGGTATGGAGGAATCGCGTACGCAGTAAATTGAAAGGAACTGGTACGTAAGAATCGTATACACTGTAATTTGAAATGAAATTGGTATGGATGAATCGAGTACACAGTAAATTAATAGGAACCGGTACGGAAGAATCGTATACACGATAATATGAAAGGAAACTGGTACAGAAGAATCACATACGCAGTAAATTAATAGGAACCAATACGGAAGAATCGCATACATGATAATTTGAAAGGAAACTGGTACAGAAGAATCGCATACGCAGTAAATTAATAGGAACCAGTACGGAAGAATCACATACACGGTAGTTTGAAAGGAACTGGTATGAAGAATGGCATACACAGTAAATTAATAGAAACCAGTACAGAAGGATCGCATACACGGTAATTTAAATAGAACTTGTACAGAAGAATCACGTACACAGTAAATTGAAACTAGTACAGAAGGATCACGTACTTAGTAAATTGATAGGAACTAGTATGGAAGAATCAACGTACACAGTAAATTTGAATAATTGGTACGGAAGAATCAACATAAACAGTAGATTGAAAGGAACTAGTACAGAGGAATCCATGTACACGATAAATTGTAAAGAACTGGTACGAAAGAACCACATACACAGTAAATCGCATACACAATAATGTGATGGAATTAGTACAAAGGAATCAATGTACACAGTAATTGAAATGACCAGTACGGAAGAATCACAAACATGGTAATGTGAAACAGAGAGAAATTTTAGTATAAAATAACTAGACGAAAATGGAGCTGACACTAGGCTAGAGTATAAAGCCCATGCATCTGAGGATTAGGCATCAAATAAAGGGGTGGACCCCCTCATCTAAAATTTAAGGATTAGGCAATGGCAGTTTGCCACATGAAGTTGAAACTAGATTTTTAATTCTGGCAAGTAATTAACACTTGAACCAGACAAAATAAGAATCAGTAAGAAATTTGACATATGGAGTCAAAAGGAGAATTGAAACCTGGCATGGGTGGAGTACTACATAAAGCCAATTACAATTTGAAAAACCATATGGACAAAACGCCATATGAATTTGAAAATCCAATCAGCATACTAAATGAATTTGAAAATGAAGATTTTTGAAAATTTTTGTGATTAACTGCATGAAGTCAATGAAAATTTAAGATCCATCAGTGGTAGAGCACCACATGAATTAAATTAGAAAGCGAAAGACCACAAAGATAAAGCATCACATGAAATTGGTTAAAGTTAAAAAAAATTTTGATTTTGAACAAAGCCAGGGATGAACCTCATACTACCAAAATATTTGAAAATGAATTGAGCATTTTTTGAAATAACATGAAAGTGTTTTGAGAAACATATTGCATTTACAAGGAAAGCTTGACCAAACTGTTCCTTCTCTTTGGAATTATCTCTTCATTTTTCTATGGAGCCTTATGTTCAATTAGTCCAAAGAAATCACTTTCTCATAGCAATAGTGAGCCTTAGTCTTTTGAGCACTTTCTATTTTCAAAGGTTAGCAAAATAAGGTGACATCAAAATTTTGCCATAGTTTAAGCCTTTCAATGTTTGCAGTCCCTGATTTTTGAATTGCTACCAATGCATGCATTCTACACTTTGATGGATGCAAGCCTGCTGTTGGAAGCAATAATTTCTTGAAAATTTGCCGCAGTTTGTGTTTCCCACATTATTGTCCAAATCTCCTGTCTTTGTTCAAATGTCTGAACTCTTTGATTATGGACTCTCTTCAATTTGATGCCCTAATTTTTGCCTAAGCTGCCCCTTTGGGTTTTTAACTTAGCGGGCTCTCTAACTTTTGCCTAAGCCGCCTTTTCAGGTTTTTGACTTAGCGAGTTTTTCTCTTTTTTTCTTATTTTTTTGATAACTTGATGCCAGTTCAAACCGCATCAAGCGAGTTGTTCTTGATTTTGTAACGCAAAATTGATTAGCAATAAAATACTAAGGAGTGATGTTCAATTCAGTCTTTGTTAATCCACTCAGATCTTATCCAATGAACAAATCAGAGATGAAATCTATTAGATGAATAGAATTCTTTTATTAAAGCAAGGGACAGTAAAGCCCTTATACAAACGATTGGGCACAGAGACAATGCAACATTGCCCTAGTTTGATTATTGAGAAGAAATTTAACAGCACCACAAAAGGATTACAAAATACTTGAAGCCTATTGTATGAACAGACCTCTCTTATTAAAAGAAGTGCCAGAAAAGAATGGAATCATAAAATCCCTGAAAATTTGTTAAATGAACAATTTTCTCTTTATTGAACAAATGATATGAAAAACTAAGCAAATAGGGCCCCAAAAATTTGCCCCAGTTGGAGTTTTTAAGCATCTGTTGGCATTAATTCTCATATTGTAACTGACATGCATTTTGTATCCTTTAACAGCAACATACAGTTAATAACAATGATAACCACTAGGGAAATTGCCACAGTTGCAGCTTAATTACCCGATTTCTTTGGAGTACGGGTTCTTTTCAGACTAAACCCTAACTTTTACCTAAGCCGCCCTTTTGTGCTTTTGACTTAGCTGGTCCCCCTTTTTTTTTATATCTTTTTTTTTCGCTCAAGATAAAGATAATGATTTTCATCTCTTTTTAATTTTCACTTTCCACATTTTTGGGACTTACCACCCTTCCAGTGACTCAAATAGTTTTCCCTTTTCATTAGAAGGCACAAATATTCATATCCATTTCAACATAAGAATCAATGAGTAGACATTATAAAATCTCCAGATTATAAGAAAAATTGAGAGAACAACTTCCCTAAATGAGGGAATTATCATGACAAATAGGAGCATTTAAACCCAGAATGAAGAAATGAATGAAATACTAAATTGCAAATTTTTATTCAAATAATAAGATAAGGTCCATGCTTAGAAGAACAAATGGCTTTGGACTTCAGCTAGATGAGTCAAGACTAGAATTAAACAACACTAAAAAGTGTAAATATTGTGAATCACTCCACATTACAGCAATTAGGAAACTGGCCTCCTTGATCTAGCCTAATTCGACAAACTCACTTCTCATCATCATCCATGATGGGACTTACTGAACCATCTCCTTGATGGCAATGCAAGGTACTGGTATCGATACTTAGGCCATTTTGATCTAATGTGATGGGACCGTGCTCAAGCAAGTTCATAACTTACTTCCTAAATGCCCTGCAATTCTTTATTGTGTGGCCAGTAATGCCGGAGTGATATGTGCATTGAGCATTAGAGTCGTACCAAGATGGGTAAGATGGTTGGAATGGCTCAACTGGTACTGGGCCTATGGCATAAACATTAATCAACCTATTATAAAGCTTGAGATTTAACATTTGAAAATCAGGAAATGGCTCAGTATTTCTAGTCAACCGATTTCATGGAGAATTTGACCTTTTCACCTGCGCTTGAATATAACCCACTTCTGGCTCTTTTTTCTGAAAGAAACCTTTCTTTTGCCCCTACTTTGTAGGCTCATCATTCTCGACTAGTATCTTCCTAGCCCTTATCAGTACTTCTATTCTTTCTCCTACTTTGATTAGGTCAGAATAATCTTTGAAGGCACTTCCCGCCATGAGGCCAATATAGGGAGCTTCTAGCGTTCCTAAAAAGTAAGAACAAGTCTCAGCATTCATCATTGGTGGTTGGACTTCAGCTGCCAATGCCCTCAATCTTTAGGCATATTCCTTAAATGTCTCTTTATCCTTCTTCTGCATAACTTACAGTTGTTCTCTGGTGGAAGCAGTATCCAAATTAAAATGGTAATGCTTAAGAAAGGCATCCGCCAGATCTTCCCACCTATTAATCCGAGAATAGTCCAACACATTGTACCACTGGAATGCTGCCTCAGCAAAAATCTTATGGAAGAAGTTTAGTAATAACTTATCATCGTCTCTCGCTACTACCATCTCTGTGCAGTAGGATCTCAGATGAAATTATGGATTCGTGGTCTCATCATACTGTATGAACTCTGGGACCGTAAAGTCTTTTGGGATATTCACCTGGGGAGTTAACCTTAGCTCCTTCGCAATGACCACTCCAAATGAACCCTGTCCCTGCATTGCCCTCATCTTCTTTTCTAACATGAGAACTTGGTCCCGGACTCTCTCTTCTTGCATTGATTCTTCTGCTTTCACTGGCGGTGGGAGTGGTGTTTAGATGTAATTATACCTTTCAGGTGGTTCATTCATAGCATTTTGTCCCTTATTCGAGGGATTAACACCTGTTAGTGGTGGAGGTACACCAGTAGCGATCATAGGGATATCAGAAGTTTGGCCAAAATGGAGTACTTCTGGGTGAGGTTGGGCTGTGCTTCTATCCCTCATATTACTAGCCATGATGTCCATGAACTTGACCAATTGATCCTGAATTTAGTCTATCTGAGCCTCTAGCCTTTGAACGCTCTCAATATTAGATTGCTCGAACGACATGGCTTTATATGACTCTTAAAGAGATGGGGAATGTTTTGTAGAAGCTTTCCTTTTAAGAGCAACGGCATGACCTTGTTATTTTTCCTATTAAAAATAAAAGAAATTAAATTCATTTTTTTAAAAAAAAAATTGTTATGAGAGGTTCATTGAATAATTGAACTCTTCATCGTACAAATATTAGCACTAAGAATTTCATCCCTACCCGTGTTCCTATTGGGAGTACAATACTCCACAAAGAATAACACGGTTGACAATATCCCAGGGAGATTGTCACATGAGTATTGTCAATTTCGAAAATGGGTACACCTAAATTGGGTGAAACAAAACCGAGTATATTTTTAAAGTCCATTTTTTTTTCAAAAATTCAGGGATACTATCATGAAATCCCAAAATGTGATGAAATTTTCGTATTTGAATGCCACGTGATTTCATGAAAATCCTTTTTTGTTTTTATTTTTATTTAATTTTTGAATCCAAGGTCGTAAACAAAAGAAAGAAAGTGAAAGAGAGAATGATAGAGAAAGATGATAAAGAGAGAATCTGCTCTTTATTGTCTTAGGTAGGTCATTGTTAGGGTATATGGACTTATCCCTAGTGGTTTGGCTCTAACTACTGGGCCGCTTTTATGGCCGGTGTATTAGTGCATCTACTTTAGGGTGGCATTTGCTCAAGTTCAAGTTCTCGTAAAATTATGTGGCATTTGCTCCTTAGCAAGCCATCCAATTAATCAGTGTCCTACTTTCCAAGATAACAATGAAATTATGGTTGGCATTTTCCTAGCTGACCTTACTAGTAGCAACCCATATATGATCCCCACTCTCCCACATACAACCCTAGTTGGAGATATCAGCCTAACTTGAGTTATGGTGGGAATTCTGACTAAACCTACCTGTAACAACAATCTAAATACAATGTAGGCCCAAGTAACCAACAGTTTCAACAATTGATGAAGCAGCACACACAATAAGCCAATAAGCCAGAACTAAGCTTGGAAGATTTGGTGAAAAAATTGGCAGACAATAACATATAGTTCCAACAAAGGACTGAGACTAGCATTCAGAACTTGAAGATATAGATAGGCTAGCTTGCAACTACTATCAATGAGTTGTAGTCTCAAGGTTCTAGAAATTTGCCCTCCTAAATAGTTACCAATTCAAGATGTATTGTGAGTGCCATAACCTTACGCAGTGGCAAGGAGGTGAGTGTTCTAGAACCTAGTAAACCTTCCATAGCCCAGAATCCCATCCAAGGAAATCTTCAAACCTTACAGCGCAAAAATTCTTCCCAAAACAACATTCATCCCCTCAGAACCAGGCAAAGAGCTCAACCCCTGACATTCCTCGTCCCTTTCCTAATAGAGTTACACAGTCCAAGAAATTACTGAGGCTGAGCTAGACAGAGAGATCATGGAAACTTTTAGGAAAGTGGAAGTTAATATACCCTTCCTAGAAGCAATCAAATAGATTCCCAAGTATGCCATGTTTCTAAAGGAATTGTGTACCCACAAGCAGAGGTTGAAGGGTAGTGAGAAAGTAGGCGTAGGGAGAAACATGTTAGAAATGATCCAAACTAACATGTCATCTAAGTGGACAGAACCTAGGATGTTTACCATTCCCTGCACCATTGGAGATAAGCAGTTCACAAACGCCATGCTTGATTTGGGTGCTTTAATTAACTTGATGCCTAAGCCAATTTACTCATCCTTGCAGATTAAAGAATTAAAGCCTACTGGAGTTGTCATTCAGCTTACAAACAGAAGTACAGCATACCTTGCAGGACTTCTTGAGGATGTCTTGGTTAGGGTAAATGATTTAATTTTTTCAGCAAGTTTTTATGTCTTAAATATGGAACATGAGTTTACATCTGGACATGTCTTATTGATTTTAGGTAGACCCTTCCTAAAAACTGCTAAAACAATAATTGATGTACATGCTGCTACCCTTTCCATTGAATTTGGTGATACTATAATTCATTTTAACTTGTTTGATGTCATGAAACATCTATTGTAAGAGCATTCGATTTTCTAATTAAATGTGACAAACTTGTTGGTTGATGATGTACATCCTACTCTGGTAACTGAATTTCCTGATATAGTAAAACTTCTAGATAACTTAAAGTGTTCTGGATGTGATGATTGCAACAGAGTTTGTGTTGCATGTTTTGATATTTCAGAATACATGGGAAATACTACAATTGTTAAATTTTTTGGAACCTCCTTTTTTGAATTATTGAGATATGATGATACTATTTTAGAGAAAAGTGTAGAGATTACAGGTGTTATTGAGATTAAAACAATGAATATGATTTCTCTAACCAAATTAGTCCCTTCTATGCAACAGCCAAATACATTCGAGTTGAAATCGTTACCTGACCACCTCAAGTATGCCTTTCTGGAAGAGAAAGATAAACTACCAGTAATTATGCTAAGCATCTGTAATCTGAAGAGGAAGAAAATTTGTTACAAATTTTGAAGCAGTGTAAGAAGGCAATAGGTTTAACACTTTTAGACATTCTTGGTATAACCCCTCCACCTATATGCATCGAATTTTATTGGATGAAAAAGCTAAACTATGAAGTAGCCCTAAAAAAGACTTAACCCTTTGATCTGGATGTGGTAAAGAAAGAAGTGAGCAAGTTGTTATCAGCTGGCATCATTTACCCTATTTTTGATAACAAATGGGTGAGTCCAGTGCAAATGGTTCCCAAGAATACTAGAATAACTATAATAGCGAATAAGTAGAATAAGTTGATTCCTACCAGAGTGCAAAACAATTGGCGAGTCTGTATTGATTATAGAAGACTCAACCAAACAACAAGGAAGGATTACTTCCTTTTGTCATTCATTGATCAAATGGTCGAGAGGTTAGCAGGAAAGTCCCATTATTGCTTCCTCGATGGTTTCTTAGGCTATTTCCAAATTCACATAGCCTTGGAAGATTAGGAAAAGACTACTTTTACTTGCCCCTTTGGTACATTTGCATATAAGAGGATGCCTTTCGGCCTTTGTAATGCTCCAGGTACATTACAGCAGTGTATGGTAAGTATTTTTTTTTATTTTTTAGAACACCGTATGAAGGTATTTATGGATGACTTTATTGTTTATGGCTCCTCCTTTGATGAATGTTTGGATAGCCTTGCTAAAGTTCTTGATAGGTACATTGAGACTAACCTTGTTCTTAATTTTGAGAAATGTCATTTCATGGCAGAACAAGGCATAGTTTTAGGACATGTAATTTATAACAAAGGAAATAAAATAGATAAGGTTAAGATTGATATTATTGCCTCTTTACCCTACCTCACCTGTGTGCAGGAAGTGCGTTTTTTTCTTGGTCATGCAGGGTTCTATAGGCAATTCATCAAGGATTTCAGCAAGATTGCTCTTCCGTTGTCTAGACTTCTCTAAGAGGAAGTGGAGTTAAATTTTAATAAGTAGTGCATATCAACCTTTGATCAATGAAGTGGAGCCTTACCTCACCTCCCATCACTCCCCTAATTGGGAGTTTCCTTTTGAGTTGATGTATGATGCATCAAATTTTACATTAAATGTTGTCCTTGTGCAAAGAGTGGACAAATTGTTGCACGTGATCTCTTATGCCTCTCACACTTTGGATGCTGCCCAAGTAAATTACACCACTACTAAGAATGAGCTTCTAGCTATTGTTTTTGCTTTAGATAAATTTCATGCTTATTTACTTGGTTCTAAAGTGGTTTCCTTCTCTGACCATGCAGCTTTAAAGTACTTGCTCAAAAAGTAAGATGCGAAGCATAAGCTCATTAGGTGCATGCTGCTCTTGCAAGAATTCGACCTTGAGATCAGGATAAGAGTGGAGCAGATAACTTGGTAGCGGATCATTTAAGCTGAATTCCACTAACCATGGACCACCTTCCTATCAAAGAGACTTTCCTATATGAGCATCTATATCACTGCAACATAAGGATTCTTGGTATGCTTATATGGTGAATTACTTAGCTGCATTTAAGTTACCTGCCTATTGTAAGAAACATCAAGTGGCTAAGCTTAAAAGTGAAGTTTAGCATTATGTGTGGGATAATCCTTATCTGTGGAGATTGTGTAGTGATCAAGTCATTAGGCGTTGTGTGCCTGAACATGAGTTTAAGCCTATCTTGCAATCTTGCCATACCTTTGCATGTGGCAGTCATTTTGGTTCTCAACGCACTACTAGAAAAGTTTTAGACTCTGGATTGTATTGGCCTACCTTGTTTCATGATGCATACAGTTTTTGTAAGTATTATGCACAATGCCAACGGATAGGTAATATTTCCCATCAGAATGAGATGCCTCAATAGCCTTTATTATTTTGTGAGATATTTGATGTTTGGGTATTGATTTTATGGGCCCTTTTCCTAGTTCTTTTGGTTTTGTGTACATTCTTTTAGCTGTACATTACGTTTCTAAGTGGGCAGAGGCCAAAGCTAACCGAACTGATGATTCTCATGTTGTCTTAGATTTTGTCAGGACTCACATTTTCAGTAGGTTTAACATTCCAAGAGTAATCATCATTGACCAAGGCTCTTACTTCTGTAATAGGCATATGAAGGCTCTATTGAGAAAATATGGTGTGGTGCATAAGGTGTCGACTCCCTATCATCCATAAACCAATGGGCAAGCCGAGGTGTCAAACAGGAGGTTAAAGTAGATTCTAGAGAAAACAGTCCAACCAAACATAAGAGATTGGAGCATGCTACATTGTGGGTTTATAAGACTACCTAGAAAACCCCTATAGGTATATCAGCTTATAGGATAGTCTTTGGCAAGGCATATCACCTTCCAGTGGAGATAGAACATCCAGCATATTGGGTAGTGAAGAAGTGCAATCTTGACTTCGCCCATGCTGGATCCCAAAGGAAGCTCCAACTTCAAGAACTTGAAGAAATTTGATTGAAAGGCTATGAGAACTCCTGGATCTACAAAGAGAAAACCAAGGCTATGCATGATAAGTTTCCCATTGGACAAAAGGTGCTACTTTACAACTTCCATCAAGTTATGTTCTAAATGGATAAGTCCTTTTGTGGTTACTCATGTTTTTCCTTATGGTGTAGTAGAGATCAAGAATGAGGCAACCAACAAGACTTTTCCAATGAATGGACATTAGCTTAAGCTTTTCATGAGGGTTTTAAAGAGCAAATTATAGAGATAGTGCTATTGTATGATGCCATCTACAATACCTAAATCCACAAGTTGTCTCTGTTCCTTTCTCTTTTATTTTCATTGTCCTACATTTACTTTCTACTGTGTGCTTTCCATTGAGGACAATGCAAAATTTGTGTGGGGGAGATTAATTAGTTATGTTTTTTGATTTTATGTTTTATGTTTTATGTTTTTGTTTATTATTTGTTATTTTTCTATTTTTTATTTTACGTTTGCTATTTTCTGTGTTCTTAATGCGATTTTTTGTTCTCTGGTTTTTTCTAATTAAATTAATGAAATGTGAAAAGAGTTTAGTTGAAGCAATTTGGATTCTAAGTTGCTACAACATGACTGGACAATGATCTTGCTTCTTGAATTTAAGTGGTATGGAAACAAATTTGATTTGGATGAATTAATTTTAGTAGTCTTGTAGATATGGGGAGTTGAGCCATATCATTGATCATGTTCTTTCTTTTGTGCATTCACTTATCAAAGTTGTCACTCTAGAACTTGTTTTAATTCTTAGTTGAGGCTACAATTTCCCATGCATGCATAAAAGTGATTAAGGCATTTTGAGCTGACCTTGATGTTGTCCATTGATCGACCCTTTTTTTAGCCTAATTAACCTATCCTTCATGTGTAGCTCATTACAAGCCTATGTGTAAAACCATATTCTTACCCAACACTTAGAAATTGAAGAGCATTGATTTAATTTTTTCAAAAAATAAAACAAAAAAAAAAGAGAAAGAGAAAAAGAATAATTCGTTCCAAGAAAAGTAAAAATGAATTGAAGCCTAAGTCAGGATGCATAATTTGTTTTAATTTATCCAAAAGCAATACTCTTGTGATTTTTCTTGGGTGTTTTATCCATTTCTTCCATATTATTGTCATTTCTTTACCCTAGCCACCCATTACAACCCTTAAAAAGTCCTTTTGATTTGTGTTGTGCATGTGACATAGGTAGTGGAGACTGAGAAGACGAACAAGCTTATGGTAGTGCAATTTTGCTACGATGAATTGGAGAGAAATGCTTAACTCGGACACTTGAAGGAATTGAGAGAATATCTTTATCTTGTGAGAGGCTATCCACTTTGATTCGTTCTTAATAAATAAAATTGCCATGCTATTTGTTTTTTTAGTTGTAAAGAGAGATTGTTTCATGAATGTTGTTATTTCTTTGAGCTTGAATTGCTCTCTTACTTGTGATCTTTCACATTCTTGATTTAATTGGAGAGTTATTTTTTGCATTTTTTTCCTACCTGATAGTTTGATTCTTGTGTTTTTACCCAAGAGTGCAAAAAAGCAAAGTGTGGGGGAATTTGATAATACATTAGTTTATATTATTTATTTCCCCTAATACTTAGTCGTTTGGTGTTTATTTCTACTAATTTTGATAGTTTATAGACATATTTTATAGGTTTAGACTTGTTCGTGCTTATAGGATTTTATTTGCATAATTAGTGATTTCTAGTACTATTTGCATTTCTCGCTATATCTTGAGCTGCAATTGTCCAATTGATGTGATTTTAGTTTTATAGGAAAGCTAAGAGAAAATGATAAATTTTATATGAAGAGCTCAGAATCTGATTCTCACATTTAGGTAGCAGAAATCTCACATGGAAACAAACCATAATTTCTGCACCCATCTAGCATTGATTTATCTTGCTTACTAGGCTACCACACTTACATTGGGCTTTGTCACAATTGTGCAATTAGAGTTAGGAAATTAAGTGTTATTTGGTAATTAGGAAACCTACTAGAGAGAAGATATATATTTAGAGAAGGGGGCCTCTTCTTCAGACTCTCTTTTGCTGAATTCTACCGGAGACTTTTATGTGTTTAAGCATTCCATGGAGGGCTAACTTCTACTATAATCAATTCAAGAGGAACCAACCTTTGTTAATACAGAGTTCATAAGCCTAACAGTCTGGTTTGGTTTAATTCAATTTGACTTTCCTTTCGTTGTCAATTATGTTATTGAATGGTAATTTAATTGCATGATTTGGATTAATTCTATCGGTTGATTGTGCTCATTATGGTAATCAAATTGTTAATCATATATAGAAGGTCTTTTTCATATGGTTATCTTGGGAATTCAATTATCAAATTAATTTGGATTCATTGATATAGTGCAGTTGCCTAGGGTCTTGAATCTTAGATTAATTGAATCCTAAATGGCTATTTAGTATGAATTCTAAGTGTTATTGCTAGGGGTTCCAGATAACATTCAAGCAAGGGTTAGATTAAATTCATATTGTCTTTAGGGAACAAACATGGATTATTTAGGTTCAGTTGCCTTCTTGGGGTGATTGCATTCCCATAATTTAATCTGATTCTGTTTTGTTCTGTCTTTGATTTCCTTTACATTTTACGTTCAAACAACAACCCCATCTTGTTTACGTTAAGCATAGTTAGATTGTAGTGTTTTGGTGAATCCTTGGGAGACGATCTGGTTGCACATTATATTACAAATCTTTTGCAATATGTTATTGTAATTTTGCATGGTTCGGCATCCATCAATAATCTTTTTTCTTCATCCAAAGATACATATCTCCTTTGCATAACCTTTATTCAAATGTATCTTGGTTCACTTAGAATCTTGGTACCTTAATAGTCAAAATGTAAAGTTTACATAAATAAACTTTTTATTTAATTATAAAATGTATTTGCAACATGTCAACTATTACATGATTTGGGAATAAACTTGCTTTCCAAGACATCATATTCCTAACAACTGGACCATTTCTTTCCTCCTATTTTATTGCTTGAATTATTGTTTGTCTAACTACTTCGGTTAGGAAGTTATCCCACCAACCTTTTAATTGTCATGTAAATCCTGTTGCTAATATTTGTAATATTTTTTGTTAAGAGTTTCCTTTTATCTTGTAAGCTATAGCAGCCGTTGACATATTTTGTATTACATTTAAGATGTAATGTTCACTTACTCCATCTATGTTCCATTCTACTATTAATTGAATCTCCCAAATAGCTAATTTCTATAAATGAATTTCTTTCTTCGTATTCTAATTCAGGATAGGTTGGTCTTCTATAATAATTTCTAGTTTGAGGTAAAGGTGCAGGTTGTCCTTTATTTTGAAAATGTATTTGATTAATTCCTTCTTCTATATTATGATGGGTTAAGGCATTTATACTAGGATTGCCACTACTAGAATTTGTATTTAAATTTTCTAATTTTTTAGTGATTTCTTGTAATAGGTCTTATGTTGTTTCGTTGCCTAGTTTAACCTTTCTAATTTCTTCTTGTGGTATATTTTTTGTTTTATATATTGGTCTTTGGGGGTCTATAAGTTGATAATTTCTTTTTCCTAGATTTACCTTTATATATTTTGTATTTAACTGGTCTTCCACTTTCTCTAATTGTTTTGACATTGTATTTAGTATTTGATTTAAATAATTATTTTGTGATTGAACATTTTTTTAAAGTCAAATATCATGAAATAGATTAAAGATGAGGACATATGTACTTTATATTGAAAGATTGGAAGTTTATAAATATGATAAAAAGTTATTGAAACTTACAAAGCAAGTAGAAAACAAGACTTGAAAGCTGAAAGATCAAAAACCAAAAAGGAGTACAAGTTTTTGATCTTCTTGCTTAGAAAATTTTACTCTGCCTAGCTCATTATACAATGATATATTTTTAGAGATGTTGAAGCTATTCTTTTTTGGAATTTAAAGGGTTTGGAGTACGGGCAAAATCCAAATGCGTTGGAGTCTGAATTTTGCATAAAATGTGCTTCTAACAACATTCAATAAAGTCAAATATCATGAAATAGATTAAAGAAGAGGAAATATGTGCTTTATATTGAATAATTCAAAGTTTACAAATATGATAGAAAGTTATTGAAACTTGCAAAGTAAGCAGAAAATTAGACTTAAAAACTGGAAGATCAAAAAACTTAAAGGAGTACAAGGCAGATTTTTTCCCCATAAAAAAATAAAATTCGCCTCTAAACTAACAAAATAAGGTATCCCAATATATGATAGAGGCAGAATAAAGTTGCTTGTAAAAAGTGGCGGAATAAATTTGCCTCTAAATTTAGAGGATGATAAAATCCACCTCTAAATTTGACTCTAAATCAGGGAATTATAAGTTGATTTAGAGGCAAAATTTTTTCCACCTTTATTTCCCCCTCTGAATTTGAAAATTTTGGGCCTTCCATGCCCACTTTTTCACTTTTCCCTCTATTTATTTCATGCCAAATTTCCAGCAATATAAGTTGAAGGCGTAAAAATGAAATAATCCAATAAATACATTAAAAATAGTTAAAAAAAATTCAAATATATACAATAGTATGTCATGAAAAAAATTCAAACATAAACATATTATAAAGTTTTGAATCCTCTGGTCCTCGTAATCATTATCTAAATTATCATCAATTTCATGGTGTCAGGTGAGTCAGTTGTGGCCAAGGGTTGAGCAAGAGAAGGAGGACCTAGAGTAAGAACCAAAGGTTGAGATGGACCAACTTTAGTAGGAGTAACCCCAAGTGACCTGAAGAGAAGATGCATAATCTATTTATTTTCCTTCAACTCCATGCATAAATGATCGTTGTTTGGCGCATGTTCTGAATCTCAGATAGGGAAGTACCTTGGTCAGCATTAGCAGAACAATCCTTAGCATAATAAGTGGCCTACTTCCCAAGGCCGAACACGTGCCCCTTCTTATTGAGGCCCCAAATCACATCGAAGTGTAGCTGGTTTTTAGATGTAGCAAAGAGGCCAGGTGTAGTAGTTCCCCCTTCTATAGACACCTATGAGTTTATCATCTCTTCTTTCCACTTTGTGAATTCTTCCTAAAATCACAAGCCAAACCATAAAGCAGTTAGATTCACAACATTGCATCAGGAAGATAATTAATTAAATGATATAATAGATCCAAGAATACTTATAGTACACTATGCATTCTTTTCAGATACCCAAGCATCGTTTTTCTTGCACCACTTAATCTATATGAATGCCTTAAATGGAGTAGGATCCCTCTGCAATTCAACCCTCTATACATACAAACAAGAAAGGAAAATTAATTATTTGATAGTACTTAAAAAAAATGAAAAATATTTTGAAGGAAATTACCAGTCTCTTCCTGTGCTCTGATGAAAAAATAAAATCACCAGTGTGGCATAAGGAACTAGCATCACAAAGCCTATTTTTACTATTTTGCTCACTGATGACCTTTTTGGATCCTTCCATTGCTAGAATATTTCTTCTCTAATTCTAGTAGGGATCTAGGACCCGCTGCATTGTTTCTCTCTAACTCTCTACATTGCATATCTCATGCATTTTTCACACTTGCTGTCGAAATGCTTCCTAACCTTCCTATTAATGATAGGGAGCCATTTATACTTCTTTTACATTGAGGCAAATTGAAGCATTAGCATATATATATTGAAATCAAAGAAATATAATCCAGTTTACCTTGAACTCTTCAAACCACATATCTCTAACTTCTATGGGAAAATTGGTCCACTAAATCCATGGTCCCTCAAACTTGCTTTTGAAAATGTTAGATATAGCAGCTGCCACTTTATCTGTTAGCTCAAAGCTAAAATTTTATATAAAAAGTATTAGCACAAAATTCATAATCATTAAAAATTGACTATAACTGTTTGAATGGTTTATAATGTTTCTTACTTTAATTTCTCAATAGGCCTAAGCCATGTGCGGCCATCCACTGGATCAATAGTCCCATATATAGGTGCATGTAGCCCTAAGGTAGCTGGTGCTAAAGAAGAAGGTCCAGCATCAAAGGCGTAGGTAGCTGGGGTTCTAGAGAATGTGTAGGGCTGATGTTAGTTTATGGCCGAGGCTAGGGTAAGTGGCATAGGTGAACTAAATTGGCGCTAAATTGTCCCCTTCAGCATAGCTTGTACCTCATTCTCTTCCTTGTCCTCGACCTACCATCTTTGTGCATGCAATAAAACCATTGGAATAATAATTACATATAAAGAACAATTTGTATTTTCAGGGTATAAAAAAATAGCATAAGTACGAAATATAAAGAAACACAATTTGCATAGGTTTTTGTAGTCTAATTTACATAAATGTTATAGTTTAACAATTACAAGAAGAAGAAAAAATTTTGACCTAATCAAAATATGAATTTATAAACTCCTCCTCAGATTTAGTAGCTGGAAACTAACAACTTCCTCATGAAGACCTTCTTTATCAACTAGGCTTTAGTCTAAAACATCATCAGTCATTGTTGGCAATAATTGAGGCATCTCATTATATGGTATGGTTGATCCTTTTCATTTAGGAGCAAGAACTATACTTAAATCATTCGTCTTAATAACGCATAACCATCCTAGGTTGTCTTCAATATATAGAGTGTAGTAAACTTGCTCTACTTGTTGAGCAAGTGTGAAATGGTCATATGATTTATACCTCCTCGATGCTTTTACCTCCACCAACCCTTGATTGAAATTGGTCCTTGTCCCCTGATTAGGAGTAGGGTCAAACCAATCACATTTAAAAAAACTAACTTCTTCAAGGGAAAATCAATATACTTCAATCCTATAATCTTCATTATTATCTCATAGAAGTCATTTTCTTATCGACCACAATCATTGCCTTAAACACATACACCATAATTGAAAGTTTTCATCCATTCAAACCAAGTTTTTGTATGAATTTTATAGCCATTGGCATAGCATACGTTCCATATGTCAACCATGCACAATAGACCTTAATCCAAACTCTTTAAAAGAACATCACATACTGCATTTTTTGGATTACCCACCTAATATCAATAAATGACCATATACTTAGACATTTATAATTCAATTACTGAAAAATATGTGGACAAAAATCAATGAATGAACCTATATAATGTTTGAACAATGAGCTGAAGTTTGAGGAAATCTCCTTTTCAAGCTGTGAAAGTGATGTTAGGTATGAGTTCTTGTAAATAATCCGCATATATACTCTCGATGTTTTATCATTAGTGACATGAAAATATTTGTCAAGAACCATCAGTAACTAGACAAAAGTAAATTTGGAAGGAACTTACACTAAGAAAGGCTAAACCTTAAGACAATTTAGAAGAACGTGAAGGATGGTAGCTTCAAATTCCTTAGTATCTAGTTGACGTTTACGAGCTTTCCCAACCTGATGTATTGGGTAATTGAATATTGACAATGGTGGAGAAGATGAACAACCTTCAACTCCACCATCATTACTGGTGACTCTCGTCCTTCTACAAGGAATGTGAGATGGATAATAGTAAGAAGCAAAAGTTATTGTTTCCTCCACTAAATAAGCTTCACAAATGGAACATTCAACTCTACCCATGTTCTTCACTTTATCTTTAAGGGTGCATAAGAACCTAATTGGCAAGTGACATAAAGTATACCTATAGAAATCAAATTATTTCAATAAAATGAATAAATGTATTAAAGAGTCAAAAGAAACAACCTTTCAAATAGATACATCCACCGATATTGAACAAGACTTCTAACCTTGGCTTCATATGGCATGTGGATGGGAAAGTGCTTCATTGAGTCAAATAAATTAGAGGAAATATTTGTTCCAATTTGTACAAGATAATAGGAATATTAGTCTCCATCATGAACAATTGATCAACCTTCAACATTGTTAAGCACAATTCTATAAAGAATTGATTTAACTCACCAAGTGTATTCCATATGAGCTTTGGTGATGCTTTAAAAGCAACTGGGAGTAGACGTTGCATAAAAACAATTACTTTTCAACCCATGTAACTTAGCTTCTCTCATATCAACACTTCTACCTAAATTACTTAAATAACCATCAAGCAACTTTAGATCTTTAACCCATTGACAAATAGTTACCCATTGTTGCTTGGTCAATACATATTATGCTTTGGGTTTCTTGAGTCTACCACCCCCAACATCTTGTAGATGTAGATCTTTTCATCTTTAAATTTTAGCTAAGTCCAACCTAGCTTTGGGTGTATCCTTGGTTTTACCCTTCACGTCTATGACCGTGTCAAATAATACAACAAACACATTCATCTCAATGTGCATCATTATCACAAACAAGATGTGTTCTCCAATAAGGCAACTCCCAAAATGTAGACCTTTTGGTCTAATCGTGATCAACCCTATACCTAAACGGATTAGATATTTGAGGCTCTTCTATGCTAGGTAAGTGTCTAACACATTAACATATATCTTCTCCTAATAGGTGCAGAACTAGCAATAAGGACTCCACACAATTTTTTCTAAACGCATTGTGTGCTTCTAATATAGATGTCCCACGGGCAAAAATTTCCTATGACAATCAAAAAAGGAAGTCTCCTTACTATGTTTAAGAGAGAACACCTTAGACCTCTCCATACAATACAGGTAAGATAGTTTTCCAGCGGTCATCCAACCAAACAACATTCCGTATACAAGATAGTCATTGATAGTCCATCATGAAATTTTGCTGCAATGACACATCATAAGTTTGCAGACATTCATTCCACAACATTTTTAGGTCATTTATTAGTGGTCGCATGTACACATCAATCTTAGTTTTTGGATTAGATGGACTCAGAATGATTATGGTTAGAAACATAACTTCTCTTTTCATGCACATCTAAGTAGAAAGGTTGTAAGGAGTAAGAATGATAGACCAACATGAATAAGAGTTTCTAGAAAACCCATACAGAGAAAATCCATCACTACATAACCCTAGTCTTACATTTCGAGGGTTTCAAACAAATTTAGGATAAGTTTTATCAATATGTTTCCACATTTCTCCATCTGATAGGTGAGATAAAATACTAGGCTCTCTTGTATTCTCCTGGTTCCATCTCATGTGACATGCAGTAGCCATTGATGAATAAAATTTTGTATCGTTGGAATAATTAGAAAATACATCTATTTCAAGTAGGTTTCTTTAACAATACCCCTCTGAGTTGAAATTTTCTAACGATCGATCCCACAAAATTTGCAATTCTTCTCATTTTCATTGCCCTTGTAATATAACTTGCATCCATTAGAACAGGAATCAATCTTTAAACAACCCAAATCCAATTTTTCCACTGACTTTTTGACATGATAAAAATTAGGAGGCATCCAATTATCACTTGGCATTGCATCACTCATTATATCTACCATACGGTTAAAATAACTCTCTGTCATGTTATGATCACTCTTCATGCTCAGACTATCAATTGCCATTGATAACTCTAAATACTTCTGAATCCATCCTACAATGGAGCTTGGGCTACTGCCAACATATCAAAGAATCTTTGTGCATCTAGGTTAGGCTCATCAATCAGTGATGGCCTAGCAGCATCAATCACCATTTGTTCGTAAACATTATAGTCTTCTAGTTGTCCACTAGGGATAAAGTAATCATTTTCTACTATTGCTAGGGGGATAGGTGGCATTGATTCCCTATGAATAGTCCAATAGCAATAATTGTCCATAAACCGCTTACACAGTAAATCAACAGTCAGCATTGGGCTCTTACATTTGCATTTCCTACAAGGACACATAATCCCTCCTTCGCCCACTAAATTTTTTTGTGCTCATGCAAATGTGATAAACCCATACACCACGTCAACAAATTCATCATTCAAATGTCATTTATCATTCAATCGGTTATCCATCCATTTATAATGCACAGGTACATCCATGTGTAAGTTGCACAAAATAGACAAACTTATCAAAGAATTTCAAGCACAAAATTTCATCAAGCTTTTTAACGTCCTCATAAAAAAGGATGTCAAAACATCTCAAACAACTTCAATAAAATGAAGTAACTTTGATAATATGTCCTTTATCAAAGCATCTTATATCAACACATTCTAATTCTAATTGTGGATATGGATTCTGACTTTTAAGAATTGTAGCTTTCTAACATTAAGTAACATAAAATGAAGTAACAAGAAAAAAAAGAATCACTTTAACCTTAAATGTGATTGCAGCATTAGATACCACTACTTTAGCTTGCAGGAATAAATTCTATATATATCATGTCACTTGGATTTATTAGCATATAAATTATACACATAGAAAGTTAGCTAACTTTAAGTTTAACTTAATTATATATCCCAAAGTTATCATCAATTATATTCCAATTTATACATAACCAAAGTTAGTTAACTTCAAGTTTATATATCCCTATGAACAAGTTGGCTAGATAGCAAAAGTTATCATTGCTTCTGCTGATGTGGATTGGAACTACAATTCAACCCATCAAATTTGCTTTCCTATCACTCCCCAATCTAGGGCACGTAACTGGCATAGGACATAATCTATTAGATGATCTCAACCACATAATATACATAATTGAAAACCAAAAAATGTAATTACCTTAATTGTAAATGAGACTATGCAAGGTCTTACTCCATTTTTATAATTTAACCACTATCTTCTATTTTTATAAGCTTAATGAGGTAAAATAACAACCCAAAAAAAACAAGCACACAACTTACAACCAAGGGTATAGTAGTTTCACTCACCTTGTTGATTCTGAAGACTCCTTATGCAAGCACAAACCTTCACCTAAATGGGGTAAGAAGCCAAGGAACAACTATTATTATGTCTTCACAATCTGCTTGTATATCCCTAAATATTATTCCTACAACAACAACTTATCGGTACATATTTAGTATTTACAAAAAATACCCTATCTTTTGAAACATAGAATTTGTGGCTATGGTTGTAAATGGATCATGGAATTCTTATTGTCCTTTGATTGTATTTATAACATAAAAAATAGTTTAATTTGTGTGGTTGCATGGACTTCACCAATCATGCGACATGCATACTCAAATAAGCACCACTCATAAGAAAGCTTTTCATAATTCTATTAACACAAGTCTTAACTTTGATAATTAAGCCAAACTATTCCTTAACGATAAGTGGAATTAAATAGCTTCACGGCTAAGTTCAAGCCTTACATAATTCCAATCATATCTTTAATTGGTACCTTCCACGAAACACCTCTTATATATACATAATTCCAGTTAAAACTTTAGAGTTGTTCCTCCTTCACAAGCAACTACTTCATATCATGATAAGCAAGGCCAATCATTTGTGATCTCTCCTCTAAAACTTATATAAAGTGATCTACAGTTTGTGTCTCCAACAATTGTGAAAGTGATATTATTTTGTTTGAATTGAAAGAAAACAATAATAGGGAGGCCCAAAAAAAATCAAAAAGTACAATAATGTGATAAATAGGAATTAAGTACTAATGTGACCCACATAGCCACATGTGCTTCATATAACAATCTATAAAGAAACACTATAACTTTCAAACTTTATTGAACTTGCCAAGTGTAGTATGATAAACTTAGGTAAATATTTGGAGTATAACCATTTATGTTCATGGAAATTCAAAATCAAAATGGAAAAGACTGTGTTTTGGTTGCCCACTTGCTGTTATATTATAAATTAATAGCAACTAACCGAAAAGCTCAAAAAATAAACTTACTTATTGTGAAGAGTGATGTAGACGACAATAGAGCTTTGGAGAGCTTTCTTGCTTCTCTATCTCTTCTGTAACTGAAGTGTAGCACTTATCTAAACTTAAATTGTATTGGGAAGCATAGCATAATAAGAGTAGAACAAAGTATGGCCTACATGCTCTTATTTACAAAACAAATAAAGCTACATCACTCTATGCTTCCATTGGATCCTCTCTAATTGTCTTGTCTCAAACTCTTAGCTACGATTTCAATTCCCTCCTTATTTCTTCATAATATTCTCATTTTCCACACAATATAGGAAAACATAAATGGAAAGCTGCCAAAAGTTACTGCTATAATTATAAGTTGTAGGAATTTTGACCAACACAACTTTAACATGGGATGTGAAAGTGATTGGAAAGGTAATACGTTCTAAAAGTGGGCAACTTCAATGTTATACCTATAAAACTTCGACAATTATTGAATTATTTGCTTTCTTTCAAGTCAAACACAAGATACAAACTAATTAACCTATTTTTCTATATTAGAGCTCTCCCAATTCATTCAACGAATATCAATATCATAGCATAGCAAGCCAGTTAGACTTTTTTTTTATGTGACTTTTCTAACCATAACACCTAGTATTACAAGTTCCAACCTTGTCCTTGTAATAACCTTATGGCATCTCTAAGCACATTCAATCATGGCCCACAACTCATGAACAAACAACAAACTAAAGCATCATGTGTATTGCTTGTTCTAAGTCATGTCATCATAACTCTTGTGGTTTACAATCAAATGTTCATAGTATACAAGGGAAAACACCTCTAGGCTCCAACCTAAACTAAATAAGAAGCATAGCATTTCGTACATGTGGCTAGGATTGACTACCCTCAACCTAAAATATTTCTTAAAAAATGGGTTATTATTTTAGTACTTCAATCTTATACTTTTAATATAGTTAGATGGACTAATCTTATATATTAATTAAAATCTTATATGATATATCTAACTCTAAAATAATAAAGAATAAAAGATACCCTACATTAATGTTCACTTTAGCAAGTACCAGATCTCTTCAAATATCATGACTATTATAAAACCCTTTGTGGGTAAATGACTCTGCGCATAGTACCTTTAATTTCCCCAATGCTCATCCTTCTTATCAAAAACCATTGTTAATTAAAAGGCATTCTATACTTGAGGTAATAATCTAATGGTAACCATTTTTTTTTTCCTAACACAGGCACAAACTCAAATTAAACTTTCTTTTCTCTATGTATATATGTATATGTATAATTTTTTGTTGTATTGAAAGATTTAAAACACAAATAGATTATTTCAACTTAATTTAAAGCAAGATACATTATAATGGACAAATACTTATCAACAAAATACTTTAGTAAGAATAAATTGAGCACCTTTTGTATAGAACATCTTAATCCTGCTAATTGATTATATTTATTGATTACATATGTATATTAATTGATAACACATGTTACACAAACTTACTCTAAATATGTGCAAGCATTAAAGAGAATTTACATTTATAAATGACAAGAAGAAGGACAACAAAAGTCAAACTTAGTACCAAAAATAAAAGGTTAAAGAACTTAATTGCTATTCAAACTCTTGAACTTAGGGAAGATTCACTTTTCAAGGATTCTTCTTTATATCATGAAAACTTTCTAGCTAGTAATTTTTCTCCTAAAACACCTTTAAGTTTCCATTCTCTCCAACAATCTATGAAAACACAAAATGACAAGCTCAGATGACCCTTGAAATTTTTTTTGTGTTTAATGAATTTCTCAAAAAAACAATAATAATAATAATTAATAATAATAAATAAAATGATAAATATAACAAATAAATAGGAAGAATGGAAATCACAAGATAAAAGCAAAAAAAGAAGAAGGAATATAATAACAATGAAATTACAAAGAGAAAACAAAATGGTATATGGTAACAATTAAAAGAATATAATATTATTATAAAAAAATAATAAATAAAAATAAAGGAACAAACAATTGAAAAAATATAAAAATTAAAAAAAGAATTAAAAAACAAGATAACCAAAAAAAAGGAAGCAAAAAACATTTAACTGATGATGAGGTCAGTGACGGGCAATAACCAGAGAGATAAATAGATGAACGGAGGCTAATTTGGCAATAGGAGAAAACATCCCATCATAGTCAACACCATAAGTTTCAGCATATCCCTTGGACATTAGGTAGGCCTTGAGGCGAGCAACTAAACCATTAGGATTAACCTTCACTGTATAGACCCATTTACATCCCACAACCTGTTTGCTAGGCGGAAGAGAGACAAAGTCCCAAGTGTGACTGTGAACAAGAGTTGACATTTCTTCCTTCATAGTATAGGTCTAACCATCATGAGCAAATACTCCCCTCACAGTATTAGGGATAAGAATAGAAGCAAGAGAGACAACAAAAGACAAAGAAGCAAAAGACAATTTCCTATAGCAAATAAAGGAAGAAATGAGATAAGTACAAGAACATTTACCTTTTCGTAGTGTAATGGGGAGATCAAGACTAAGATTTGGAGATGAGGTCAGTAGTAGCAATGGGGATTCAAGAGTCTTTGGTGGCATAGCCAGTACATCCTATAGTACAAGGAGTTAGGTAGGTCCAGGTAAGGGAGGGCAACATGAATACACTTGAAGAGGCAGAGGGTAAAGGGCTGTTGGCTCATAAATAGGTACAATGGAATGGATAGGGTTATCAACCACACCACCAGTAAGAGCACCAGTGAAGGGATGCTGGAGCTTCAAAGGTTGCCATTCAAAATGAGGGTAATGGGTTATCTACTGAGATGAAGGTTTTAGTCATAAAGAAGAGAAAATTTTGAAAAGAGAAAATTAGGAAAAAATTAAAAAAATTAAGGTTCAAAGGAAAAAAGGAAAATATTGGAATAGGCTTTGATACCATGTATAGTAAAAGAGGAAAATAATAATGGGATTACTGACTTAATTTAGCTAGGACCTGAGTATGTCTATTTATAATAAAATAGTAGGTTATACCTATGTTAAACATTATAAGCCTAAGCCTCTTAAAGCAATAGTCATGACACACATAAATACTAACCATAACTCATAACAACATACATCCCCAAATTTACAAATTTGTAATATTCTCTTTGCCTTTATTTTAAAGGGAAGAAGGCACTAAACATCAAGCTCATTTAAAAAACCTATGGTTCATGACACTTGTGATATATGAAACTTGGTTAAACCTTATTATGGCTACAAGATCATAGTCATCTAGTGTCTCATATCCTTCTTCATGTGTGAGACTTTGTAAAAGTCCATAAACCTTTAAAAGTTGCTAAAAAGTGTTGGTATTTTTAAAAAGTAATTAAATAACTAATTCTTTTATATCCTTATATACTTTATTAGAAAATAAGTTGAAACCAAGAATTGGATTATTTTTAAGTGAGGCTGAATGATGAAACATATTATAGACCTTACAAAATCAAACTTATCATGGTTTACTGCATCTTCTCATCAAGCAAACAGAAAGTTTACAAATTTAGTACCTTAGCAAGACCGAGTGCATCAGGAATCCCTAATAGGTCATTGAGAAGGTCAAAGAAGGTACCTTTGTTAGGTTTTGGGTAGTGGGTCAAAAAATTTTTAGCCTCTGATTAAAATCTAACACTGGCTAGGGCAATCATCTTATGATGCTAAGAGTACCATATCTCTAGTAATTTAGGACCTAAAACACCACAAACAAAAGTTTCAAAATCAGGGTGATAAGAATAAGGATGAATAAACTAATTTAGGCTTAGTGGATTATAATTGGTCTTGATATTGGCTACATGAAGTTTGAGCCCAACATCAATGAACTATTGGATTTGGTTCATGAAAGCAATTATCCCATTTAGTAGTTGAGGCAGTGAGATTTTGAATAAACATTGATACAAGAAAAGTAACCCATTCCAACTTGCAATTGTAGATGACCTAGTGAATCGAGAGAGACTTAGAATGGGATTGAAGAAAGCTAGAAACACATAAGAGAAACAAGAGAGTAGTTGATTTGAAAACCATAGAGTCTTGCTTGTAAATAAAAAAGGTATGAAAATTTTGGATAGAAAATATTGTAAATAACTCTAATTTTTATAGGAGCAATAGATAATAGATAGATAATTGACTGTAATATCTCATTGAAAGAGGAGAGAAGTATGTCCAGTGATTGCAACAACAAAACCACTCTCTTACATGCTAGTGTCATTACTGCATCATTAAGGGCAAGTTCAAAATATCAAAGATAATTCCAAAACCCTTCTCTAATTGCTTATTGAACAAATCTCTCAACAAAGGAGTTTTTCTTCTCTTCAAAAGAAAGAGATGGTTAAGAAAAACTAACGATGACAATCTCAATTCTAATGAAACTGAGGTTCACTTGTAGACCCAAAATAAAGGCTAAGAACCAAGAGAGAATGAAATCTCACCCATCATGCTCATTTCAAGTTTGCTTTTCATGAGATTTGATAATTCTATACATAACAACCCATTTGTTAATCTAAAAAAAATGTCATCCATGTATATTTGAATAATTAAGATATCATGTTTTGTGTATTTTGTGAACAAACTAGTATCAATTATTCCTCTATTAAAACCATGATCTAGTAAAAAGGTACTTAGTCTTTCATACCATGCTCTAGGTGCTTATTGTAATCCATAAAGTACCTTAGTTAATTTAAATACATGAATTGGAAATTCTACTTGCTCAAATCTTAGTGGTTGCTTGACATAAACTTCATCATTTGAGAAACCATTTAGAAAAGCACTTTTGACATCCATTTGAAAGATTTTAAAACCTTTATAGCATTCAAAAGCAAGTAACATTCTAATAGAGTCTAATCTAGCTACAAGGGCAAATGTTTCATTGTAATTAATGCCTTTTTGGTGGTTGTATCCTTGAGTAACCAGTCTTGCTTTATTTCTTACCACATTACCCACTTCATCTAGTTTGTTTCTGAATACCCATTTTGTACCAATCATTTATTGAAGTTCAAGTGTAGGTACAAGGGTCCAATCTTTATTTTTTTTCAAACTGCTTGAGTTCTTCTTGCATGGCCAAGATCCAAGACTCATCTTCTAATTCCTCTTTTAAGTTTTTAGGCTTTATTTAAGACATGAAGGCCATATGCTTCATACTTCTGTATAATGCTTTCGTTTGGAGTCTCTATGTTGGATCTCTAATGATAAATTTAGAGGGATATGCAGGAGTTCTCTTCCATTCTCTAGGTATTCTAACAGGGGTTTCTGATGGTTCTTTTTATTTTCATTAATGTTACCTTAATCCGACAGCTGTTCATTTTGATCTTCATCAAAATTGCCTTGGGTTGGCTTTAAATGTTGTTCAACATTCTCATTTCTTCTAGAGGTTTCCTCTTCATATTTTGTTTCTCCATCCAAATTTAACTTATTCAACTTAAAATTTATTCCTTCACTAATTTCTTCTTCTTCATTAGTCACTTGTTTTTGCTTACTCAGAGCAGAAACATTAGTTTCATAAAAAACATGTACAGTTTCCTCAACAGTTAATGTTCTTTTTTTATATACTCTAAATGCCTTACTAGATGTGGAGTATCCAAGAAACATTCCAATTTCAGTTTTAGCATCAAATTTTCCTAAGTTATCTTTATCATTTTTGGAATGAAACACTTGCATCCAAAAGTGTGAAAGTAGTTAATGTTTGGTTTTCTACCTTTCCACAACTCATAAGGTGTTTTCTTTAGCATAGGTATGATAAAACATCTATTCAAGATATAACAAGCAGTGTTCATTACTTTAGCCTAAATTTTTTGAGGAAGTTCATTATCACACATAATTGTTCTTGTTATATCAAGAAGTGTTATATTTTTCCTTTCTACATCTCCATTTTGCATTGGAGTTCTTAGAGCAGAAAAATTGTATACAATGCCAAATTTTTCACAGAGATTTTTGAATGATTTGTTTTCAAATTCATGATGATGGTCACTTATAATGCTTTTGATATGATCTTCTTTTCCATTTTGAAATTTCTTACAAAATTTTTAAAAAGTGTTCAAACTTTCAACTTTATGAGGTAGGAAGAAGACCCAGTGTATCTTGAGAAATCATCAACAATGATTAGTCCATATCTTTTTCCACCCATGCTTTGAGTTCTAGTAGGAACAAATAAGTTCCATATGTAAAAGATCTAAAGGTTTTGTTGTGGAAACAAAATCTTTACTTTTTAAAGAATATCTAGTTTGCTTTCCTTTTTGGAAGCTTCACAAATATGATTTTTCTCAAGCTTTAGTTTTGGCAAACCAATAACCATATTTCTTTTTGATAGTCTATTCTTCCTCATCTGAGTCACTTCTAGATGAATCATATTGATCATCTTTAGTCCAAGTCGAGTCAACTATCATGGCGTTCTTTTCATTCCCTTGAAGTGTTTCTTCATGAGGAAAGGACAGTTAGCTTTGACTTGTCCAAGCTTATTGCATTCATAATAGATGACTTGATCTTTTGAGTTATCACTTTTGGGTTGTCCCTTCTATTGGATCTAGTTGTTTATCCTAAGTGTTTATGGTATAAGTAGGGTTTTAAAAAAATTTTAAACATTCGAGCTTGTAAACAGGAGAAAACAAAACACATAGGCAATGGCTAGAAAGAGAAGTAAAATAGATAAGAATTTTACATACCTCTTGTAGTCACTTTAATCTTGTAAAATACTTCTCAACCAAGTGCACTGACTGTTTATTCTTTGGAAAGTACCAATCCACAAAACTTATATTGAATAGGCTTAATGATTGGAATAAAACAAAAGATGAAAGAAAATAAGTGATACACTGTCAAGGGGCTTTTTCTCTTAGCATGACCAATTTTGCTCTTAGTATTTTTCTCTCAAAAACTTGAGGCACTATCAAGGGGTTTTTTCTTTAATTTTTTTGGCACCAAGGAGAGATAGGTTATGTTATATTTATACTAACTTAACCCCAGGGCATTCCTTTGAATTCAAAACTATCATTCCCTAAAACTTAGGGATTCTACACACCTACTAGGGAGAATAGATAATCAAATTATCTAATTAATTAATTGTATTATTCAATTGATAATGTCATATTTTATTTAACTCTTAAATAAACCATGTGAGGCTTTCTAATTGGTCATGCTTGAATATAAAATTCAACTAAATAATTTTATTTAACTAAATCCCTTTGAGTAAGTCTGCTAGTGAATGTAGGCTACCTAAGAAATTAAAATTCTTTTAATTTTTAATTCTTTATTCACTATGATAATTTGGTTAATTAGAAGGGAATCAATTACCCTCCTTCTGGGTGTGCTTCTCTCCATCACATGGGAAGGCAGTTGTCTTACAAGTTTAAACAATTCAAACTTTGCAACAATATTAGGATAAACAATTAATTAAATTAATTTTATCCTAATAAAATGATATAGCTAAAATTCCTAATTAATATGGGGATTTAATTTTATTTTACCAACCTCTTCAAATTAAACATTTGAACAATTCATATATTAATTTTAAAGTGGTTAAACCAAAATTAATTACTAAGATAAAGGTTGTCCTAATTGAGACAACATTTATCTTAATTAAAACAAACATGTCTTAAAATTATATTGTCTAATTAAAGCAATATTAGTGTAAATTAAACAACTAATGTGAGAACTACTTTTGTCTCTTTAGTGACAAAAATGTTTCTCCCATTTTCAAGCTCCAACAAATTTGAAATTATTTTAATCTCATTAAGACAATCCAATTTTATTAATCATGAAGTCATTTCATTAAAGACTTATGATTGCACTCTTAATAATTTATAAAAGTACGAGAAGTCAATGTTGAACATTGGTTTGTCCAATTTGCAAACCTAATGTTTATAAATCCTCATAGCCATCCATTGATACAAGGCAAAATTACCATTTTATCCGTCATGTCAATTTTGTCCCTTGGTCTTAGATTTCATTTGAAAAACGACTAGATAATCTTTTACAACTTTTCTAAAGCTATGTTGAAATGATGTAAAGCTAATTGATCATTTTACTAGGCCTATATATGTCATTTGTCTTCCTAAAACCACCAAAAGTGATGTGATGCTACGAACTCCATTTCCTTGATTTATGTTCTCAAATGTTTACTCTCACAATAATCCCAACATACAAAGTCTTGACCATTGTCACACAATGATCGTGCCCATAGTACATCAAAGATCACAATGGTCATGAACACAAGTCCAAAATCCATAAGGATTTTGGTTCTGTCACTAGTGGATGCAATGTGTGTGAGTTCAAGTTCAAAGCAATGGTATTAACTTGAACTTGATATCTAACTTGATTCCCATTCATGTAATAGTGTCATTACCTGAAGTCTACTACTTCAATGATTTAGATTCATCATTCACTTAGAAAGGAATCTCATTCTTTCTATGGTGGTAATCTGAACACTACAGTTTTTGCTGAATAGAGTGACCAGCTCTACTTAGTGGCTATGAATAATATTTTAGATTCATTCAAATATACATATCTCCTTTTGCATAACTCTTATGCAAATATATTTTGGTTTATTAGAATTTAGGAACCTTAATAGCTAGAAAATAAAGCTTACATAAATAAACTCTATTTATTAATATTAAAATGTATTTACATTAAATTGGGGAATACAACTTGCTTTCTAGGGAAACCTATTCCTAACACCTTCTTTGGGTAGAAATTATTTTTCTTATAGATTTTATACATTTTTCTTTTAAAGAATGCAAACTCATTTTCTTTTCCTTCATATATTGCTTTTGCTTCAGCAGTAGCCTTATGAGCAATGCTTTTTGATTGTTTTGAGCTCTCAGCTTCATCTCTCATGAAGTTGTTTTCATAAGCAATTAGATTACCTTTTAATTCATTATAGGACATTTCATTCAAGTTTCTTCCTTCTTGAGTAGCAGCTATCTTTGCTTGCCAAGGTTTGGTAAGCATTCGAAGGACTTACCTAACTAGATCTTTGTTGGAGTAGGATTTTCCAAGAGCATTCAAATTGTTGATGACGCTAGATAGTGTTTTGAACACATCTTCTATTTTTTTATTTTCCTTCATTTTGAATAATACATAGTCATGAACTAGCAAATCAATCTTTGTTTCTCAAACTTTTTTCCCTCCTTCATATGTTATTTGTAGTTTTTCCCACATCTCTTATGCTATCTTGCATTAAGAGATTTTTCTGTGTTCTTTACCATTGACTGCACAGTACATAAGGTCGATAACTCTGGTATTTGTCTCGACCAACTTGATGCCTTTGTTAGACCATTCTTCTTCTGGTTTTAGTATAGTCACACCATGTACCATTTTCTGGGTCGTGTAAGGACCATTCTCAATTACTCGCCATACAAGATAATCTATAGATTGAATGAAAATCCTCATCATTTCTTTTCAGTAGGTGTAGTTGTTGCCATCAAAGAATGGTGGCCTGTTAGTTGAGTGTCCTTCTATCATGTCACCTAGATTCATGTTACTAATAAGATTTTTCTGTAGGATGTTAAACTTGAAAATAAAGACCAAAAGCTCTGATACCACTTGTTAGTTCAAATAAAAAGAAGCACCCAAGAAGGGGGGTTGAATTGGGTGCTTAAAAATTTAAAACTTTTTGGGGCAAGTATAAGGTTTTCTTATTTGGTTAACTAAAAAGACAAGTTCCTCCTTTTTCTAAATTGTTAATAAGAAAATATGGATTAACTAGTATGAATACTTGGTAATCAAAATGTTTAGCTAATTTTGAAGGTAATCCTAACTTTAATAAGCTCAAAGATAAGTTAAACTGAAACTAGATATTAAGAGAAGTAAGCAAACTTGGTATAATGAGCAACTTAAGTAGTATTTTTGAGCAAGCAAATAACTAAGAGTTTAGAGTAAGGGAGAATCGCACTAGGATATATAGTAGTTCAAATCCAACAAATGTTAGATCCTACGTCCACTCCCCAAACAAATGTAAGGAAATTTCACCATGTGGGTAATCACAAAAAATACAGGTACAAGCTCTCAAGCTTTTACAACCAAGAGTTGATAAGCTATTGTCACTGAGTTTTTTCCAAGAACCAATTAAACTCACTAATCAGGCTCAAGCACTCGGCCTTTTACAACCCTCACTGGGTAACCTATCACACACTAGATTTTCTTTATGGTGAATCTAGTAACCCTTACACAAAGATGTTTTGATGACTTTAGGTAAGCACTCAACTTCTCTTAATGGTTAAACTCAAGTGTAGCATATGGAGTATAGGATTTGCTCTCATTGTAGGTTCAGTTTAAGGATCTTTTGAAACTATTGTGAAGCTCAACTTTTATTATTTCTTTTTGTTCATTATCTTCTTCTTCAGAAACTACTGCTTTTATACTTGAGTTTGAAGCTGTTATTTTCACTAGCCATTAGGTAGCATCATTGCTTTTACAGTTGCCTTCGTAGCTTGTTCATAGTCTGGATTCATAGGCGTTGTCAATTATTTCTAATAAGATGTTTCTTCTTTGAGTTTGAATACTTCAACTCGAAGTGTTTTTTCATCTGGTTTGTAAAATTCAAACTTAGTCGTTTCTGTTTTTGCAAGTTGTATATGAGGTTACAAACATAATTTCTTTGAAAACTTCCAGACGTTAGTCATTTCAATTTTAAATAAAATATGATATCCTTCAAAAGTTTGTAAAAAATGCTTCTAGAAGTGTTTTCACTTTTGCAAGAAGAGTGGGCAGTGACTTCCTGCTATTACAGGTGCTAGGCCACACTTTAGATACCCTTTTTCATATTTGACTCAAGTTCTCTTTCATAATTTTAATGTATTTCATTGTAGCTCTATTTACTCCTTTTTTACTTGATGCTATTGCTCTTTTCAAGGGATGCTTTAATATTTCAGTACTTTTGCATTTTATCTTTTTCTTCTTGACACTAGTTGGCTCATCAAAACTATTAATCATATGATTTTTCTGAACATGATGCATAATATTGTGACTAGAACATCTGTATATAGTTGTTCTTACATATAAAAAAAAGTCACTCAATATGATATGTGATTCTTTTTGCTAGAGTGTTTATCAAGTGGATGCCTCCTTAGATGAGTATAGAGAATTAAAGAAAGAGATAATTATTAGTAAAGTTATTGATACTTACAAGTGATTAAGATATTAATTGTATATGTATATTATGTTTCTTCTATTCATTTACTTTACCTTACATATATGAATGCTACTTGTCATGTAGGAAATTCATATACTACGGCGCTGCCTATTACTAATATTTGATCAAAATAAGTGGCAACCTATTGATAAGATGCGCAATTTATGTAAGGAGTTGAAATAAGTTAGCTTTCTCTTCCTATAAAATAATGTTAAAGTGTAGTGGGAGTGTACTATAATTGATATGCTTAGGCGTGCTTACTATTTAAGTTACTTATGATATGTATCCTATGCAGTATTATTGAAGGGATCATGAAAGAAAGAATTTTTGAACCTTCCTGATCTGCATTCCTCCTCTGTTTTCTCTTATGTTCTCTCCTCATTCCTCCTCCCTAAAATTAAACATATCAATTTTATGACTGAAGTATTTTCTCAAACACCTTACTCTTACTCCTCTGTTTTTCCTCTGTTCTTCTATTTCTTCCTGCTTTCCTAAACCCCTTCTCCTTCCTAGACAATTACACACATAAACTTAATATATGGGGTACTTAAAACGTAGGGTACTTAATGCTTAAGGTGCTTAGGGAGCGGGTTGCCTAACACATAGGCTACTCAGTGTGATAGTTACTTGGCGCACAGGTTTCTTAATGCGTGGGGTATTTAATGTATTGGTTACTTCATGTATATGTTTCTTATAATGTAGATTGCTTAACACACAAATTTCTTTATGCATTGGTTACTTAACATGTGATGTGCAGCGTGTGGATGCTTAAAGTGCAAGTTGCTTTGTGCTTGTGATGCTTAATGTAAGATTTTAAATGTGTAAGTTCCCTAACGCGCTAGTTACTCACAGCGTAAGTTGCTTAACTTATTGGTTACTTAGTGCACTAGTTGCTTAACACGTAGATTGTTCTTATGCGTCAGTTAGTTAATGCATATATTAATAAGTAGGATATTTAGCACATAGGTTACCTAATGCATTATTTACTCAGCGCACAATTTGCTTAACACATTGGCTTCTTAGTGCACTTGTTGTTTGGCGCGTAGATTGTTTTGAGGCGTAAGTTACTTAATGCTCTGGTTACTTAACGCGCTGGGTACTTGGTGCGCTAGTTACCCAATGCGTAGGGTACTTAGCACAGTTTGCTAGACACATATATTGCTCAATACTTTGGGGATTTAGAGTGCATATGATGTATCTTTACTTTTTACTTATTACTTAATCTTTATTGAAGGATGTTCTTTATTGGCTTATAGACCTGTCGCATCCTGTTTACTAGTATTGTTACTCTATATAGAGATCAAGTTTGTTGTCTTGTTAATATTCAAATGCACTATCTAATCTATAATTAGTTTAAATTTAAATTCACTTTTTGTTCCCACAATAGTTGGCTACATTTCAAACTACAAGCTTTCCTTCTTACCAACGTTAAGTAGCTCATGTATATCTATATATATACTCCATTGAATACAAGAAAAATATAATTTCCACTCTCCCTTTTAGTCTCTCTCTCTTGGTTTCTTTCTCTCTCTATCTCTCTCATTTTTGTTTACACTCATATGGTATCAGAGCAATAGCTGCTATAACAATCCCTGGCAACCATCATCACAATGACCTTCACCAGTGTTGCCAACCCACCCATTCATAACCCTAACAAACCAAATACCTCACCCATCACAATCAACATCTCTGCTCAAGCTCCACTCAGACTCACTAGCAGTAATTACACTTCATGGAAACTCCAGTTTGAAACATTATTCATAATCTATGACCTACTAAGATACATTTATGGAACCACTCCTTGCCCATCCACTACCATCATTGTAAACAATGTTCCCACACCAAATCCAACACATGTAATTTGGGTTCCCTCTCTCCCACCATCATCCCATTTATCGCATAAGCCAAAAGTTATCGTGAAGCATGGACAATCCTAGCAACCATTTATGCCATCCCATCACAAGGATACATCAAGCAGGTTAAAATCCATCTCAAAACCTAACCAAGGGCTCACGAAGCATCACTAAATATCTCCAAACTGTGAAAGCCCGAACCAACGAACTAGCCATCCTAGGTGTACTTATAGATGATGAAGATCTCTCAGAAAGAATACTAGATGACCTAAGTGAAGAATGCAAAGAACTTTTTTTTTTTTTTACCGAAGAGCCGGTAGCCACTCGTCTCGTGACCCCATCCCAAGTATAATAAAAAACCCTCACTTGTGGCGGAGGAAAACCGAGGTTACAAAATAGCATTTGGGAGCATGCAAACACTTAAATAAAAAACCTTCCTAAATACTAAAACAAACAAAAAAAAAAACAGAAAAGCAAAAATCTACACAGGCCTACAAATAAAACCACTCTACACATGCCTATATAACCAAACTCTAAACAAGCCTAACACCACACAACCACACCAGACCAACAGACCAAAAATAAAACACGAAAAACAAAAGCAGATAATCACTAACGAAAGGTAGGGAGACCCAACCTATCCATCCGAAGGATACCTTTCAACAATCGAGGTAAAAGATGTTGGTTATCATAGATGACATTTTTCCCCATTTCTCCGTCTTTTGCTAGGAAGTCAGTTACACTATTACCTTCCCTATATTGGTGTATCACCATAAAATTCACCCCTTCTAACTCTATCATGAGGTCCTCCCAAAAATCCCAAAGATACCATGAGGTACATCTGCCTTTCCGAATCCAATCCACAACAATTCTCGAGTCGCTTTCAATAATGACATTAAAGTAGTGTAGTTGCTTGCGCAAACGAATACCTTCCAAAATTGCTTTGACTTTCACGCTATTATTAGTACCATTGCCAAAGTAACTTGAAAATGCCGCTAGCACCCTTCTATGATAGTCTCGAATAATACCTCCACCTCCTGATGTACCCAAATTTCCCGTACAGCTCCCATCGCAATTAAGTTTAATCCACCCTGTTTGAGGTTTCTCCCATGAAATGATTTTACCAAGCCTGGTACGAACACCTTGACATTGTATATGAAACTCATTCAAAACCTCCATGTCTGGCATTTTCAGTTTAGAAAAAGAATTAGTGCTCTCCGCTTGTGAGCTAATCCAATACCGAATACTTCTCTAAAGTTGATCTGCATTTTGGTTCTGGCCTTCCATTCTTGCTTTGCACCTCCTATTCCATAGGCACCAAGTGATCAGACACGGAATCAAGCCAATTAAAATTCCTTTAATAGATGATTTTACTGGTATAGTGAAACCAATTAGCTATTCTGTTCTTCCATGAGATGGACTGCTGGAAAGGAATTCCCAGAGCCACACTAGCTCGACGCCACACTTCCGAAGAAACCTCACCTAAGGAAAATATGTGGTCGATTGTTTCCTGGCTTTTCCTCACGCAACAGTCACATGCTGAAGCCAATGATATTCCTTTGGCCTGAATTCTGTCATCAACTGGGAAACTTCTAAACCAAACTTTCCATAGGCACATTGAGATTTTTTTGGCCAATAATGCATGCCAAAACCAATTATTCCACACAAAATTATCACCTCTGCTCCTAACTGCCTCCTATGCTGTTTTAGTGGAAAAATTACCATCCGAGGCAGGCTTCCAGATGACTATATCCCGACCACTCTTACCAGCTGGAACATTGCTCCTAATTTCCATGGCTTTATCGGCATCGACCAGCTCAAGTAACACATCGGAATTCTAGTTATTATTCAGCCAGCAATCTTTAATACACAATTTCTTGTTCACAATATCCTCATTTTGCACAGCTAAGGGGCCTGATGCAAGCCACCTGTCAAACCAAAATGAAGAGTTCCCACCTCTCACCAAAATTTTTACATTATCCATAACTTCCGGAATGATGGTCATTACAGATTTCCAAAACCGATAATCATTTGGCCTCGCCTTCCTCACCAACAGATGATCATTTCTGCAATATTTGGCCCTTAAAAAATATGACCAAAGGTTATTGGAAGTGAGCAATCTAAAAGCGAATTTCATGAGTAGAGATTTTTGAACCTCCTTAAGGTATCTCAAGCCCATAGCCCCTTCCAATGTAGGTTTACAAATATTACCCCAATCGCGCCAATGGATATTTCTTTTACCATTCACCTCTCGCCAAAAAAAATTAGCAAGAAGAGAATTGATACGGGAAAAAAAGACCCGAGGCATGTTAATCACAGACATCAAGTGTATAGGCAAGCTGGACAACACATGTCTTGAAAGAATCAATCTACCACCTTGCGAGAGAAACTTTAATTTCCATCCGCAATTTTACTTCTAATCTTTTCCACCAAAGGCTCCACTATCCTGGAGGTCAATCTTCCGGACAACAATGAAGCACCCAAATACGTAACTGGAAAGTTGACTTCTATGAAACCCGTAATTCTCAATAACGTACGTCTACGAGCGGGAGATATGAATTTGGACATAAATAAAGCTGACTTATCCTTACTGATACGTTGCCCCGACCACTTCTCATACATCTCCAAAGCGCAAACCAAATTTTTGATAGACCTCTTCCCTCCATTAGCAAAAATAAGAATATCATCTGCATAAAGTAAATTCGAAACCAGAGGAGCCCCAATAGGATGATGGAATTTTCCAATACGACCTGTCTCATAATTCTTTCTAAGCAATCTAGTAAACACCTCCTCCATAATTATAAATAAATAAGGAGAAAGGGGATCCCCTTGACGTAAACCTCTAGTAGATTGAAAAAACCCTTTAAAGGTTCGATTCATCATAACAGAGAACCACGGAGACTCCACACAATTTTTAATGAGCTTACAAAAATTCTGAGAAAAGCCAAAACCTTTAACAACCTCCAGAAGCAAGTTCCAATTCACTTTGTCATAAGCCTTTGCCATATCCAGGTTTATCATAACATTGCTGCTGGCCATCTTTTTGTGTAAAGAATGGATCATTTCCTGTGCTAGAATAATGTTCTCAAAAATACTACGTCCAGGAACAAAAGCACCTTGTTCATGCGAGACTAACTTCTCAAAAACACCAGTTAGTCTGAACACAAGAATCTTGGAGAAAATTTTATAAGCTACCGAGCATAAACTGATAGGCCGGAATTTATCAAAGCTGGTAGGATTATCAACTTTCGGAATAAGAACAATAAACAAAGCGGAATAAAACTTGGAGAGAGGAGTACCTCGAAAAAAATCTTTCGCCGCATCCAAGATATCATCCTTAATAATTTCCCATGAAGACATAAAAAATTCAGAGCCAAATCCAATCACCTTGTCCATTATGTCCAAGCTCGAGATAATCCAATCACCTTTGATGAATTCCACGAAAAAGTACTCAATTTTGAAGCATCTTTTCAAAGTGCCAAACAAGATCCTTCAAATCTTCCAGCTTCAGCCTTTACTACCAAAATTAGTAACTCAAACTAGCACTCAAATCACAACCAAGCACACACAAACTCTCAACCAGTATTCAACTCCAATCAAGATCCTTCTAGATGGCACCCACTAGCCAACAGCAACGCTCGACCACCTGCTTATCCCGACGATTATAATAATGAATGCTTTCCTCTTTGCTATACCTTAGTTATTGCCAAATCTGTGGTGTCTAAAGCCACACTACCAAACAATGCGCTTCATATCGACTGGTCCCAATATCCACTTCACCAATTCCAAATTCATGAGCCCATAATCCTTCCACTTGGTAACCTTGAGCCCATTATGCTACAAACACTTCACCTGATATTGCCAAGTGGCTCCTCAATAGTGGTGCATCACACCATGTCACAGTAGACTTTAGCAACTTATCCTTGCACGTACCATATTCTGGCTCAGATGACATCATGATTGGAGATGGTTCAGCACTTCCCATGACCTACTTTGGCTCTGAAAATCTCAACTCTCAACTCTCACTCTACTCAATTTTTTTTTTTTTTTTTTTGTATAATGTCCTTTGTTTTCTAAGCATGAAAAAGAACTTAATTTCATTCTCACAATTTTGCAATTCCAACAATGTCTTAGTTGAGTTCTTACCCACTTTTTTTCTTGTGAATGAATTTCATACGAGGCAATTCTACTGAAGGGACAGACCAAGGACGGGATTTATGAATGGCCCTCCACCTCTCCTAAGTCCACTTCAATCTTACCTTTCTCAATAGTCAAAACTTCACCCTCTTAGTGGCATCATAAACTAGGACACCTTGCCTTGCCTATTTTAAAGCACATTGTTTCCTCGAATCATTTGCTTTTAAGTTCATCTATGTCATCTAATTTCTTCTGTAATGTTTTGCAAGTGCAATAAAAGTCACAAGTTACCATTCTTCCCTTATTCTCTTTCTTCACCACATCCGTTTGAACTTATTTTCACTGATCTTTGGACCTCACCAATTGAATCAATTGATGGTTTTAAGTAATATATCATCATTGTAGAACACTTCACCAATTACATACGGTTCTATCTTTTAAAAACCAAGTATGAGGTAAAAGACATATTTATCATATTTAAAGCCATAGTTGGAAATATTTTGGCTACCACATACGTACATTATATTCAAAAAATGGGGGAGAATAGCTTGTACTCGCAAAATCTATGTAATGCCTCTAGCTATGTTTAGGCATTTTTATCCCAACAAAAAAATAATAATAATAATAAATAAAATTTTTATGGCAAATAAAGAAACAAAATTAGCTCTTCTTCTCTCTGTTCAGTTCAGAACCCCCAAGAAGCTGCTAGAAGTTAACTCTCTCATCCACCAAACGTGATACCTTCTTCCTCACCCTTCATGGTTTTCTTTATGCACATTACTCTCTCTTTTTCCAGCTTCCCTTTTCAACCCAATGGGTATTGTCCATAACTCTTCTCCCTCCAGCGGAAT
>JASKGM010002622.1:0-12222 GCA_034509205.1 Ceratonia siliqua
GAGCTTCGACTTCTCCCATCATCTTCTCTCGGTGGCGTGAAGGTAGGGTTTTCAGGGAGTGGGTGAGAAACCTGGTCCCGAGGAGTGAGGGGACCGGTGAGGATGGTGTGTTGAGGTGGTGTGTTGCAGAGGGACAGTGAGTGATTCAGAGGAGTGATTGCGAAGGGAGAAGGGTGCAGCGGGTTCAGAGGGAAAATGAAAAAAAACGTGGGGGTTGCGTGGTGTAAAGGTGAAATGGGAACCGGGTATGGGTCAGGCGGGTTGGGGTGTGGATCCGGGTAGTGGGTTTGGGCTGAGGTTAGTGGGCTCTGGTTTTTCTTTGGGGCTGGGCCTCTTCCCTTCTTTTTTTTTTGTTTGTTTTTTTGTCTTGGTTAGTTTTTGTTTTTTCTTCTTCTTTTCATCATTCTTTTCTTTTTTCTTTTTTTATTATTATTTTAACATTTTTTTATAATTAATTTTTTTGTATTTTTGTTATTAATTTATTAATTAATTAATTAATAAATTTTTTTACCTGGACAAAATTCAGTGTTTACACAAAATATATAAACGATGTAAATTTAATATTATTTTTTTATTTAAAAAAAATATTGGGCAAAAAGAAAAGACTCGATCGAAAAGTCTAGCGCCTGCGTAATCATTCATCGACTATACAAAATTACAAATGTTTTTGTCTCTGTTTAATAACATTTTAAATATTTAAAAAAATATTTAAATTTAGATAAAATTTATATGATCAAGTATATTTGTAATATTATTATTCTTTCATAGTAATATTTCATATATGATTATTATAAATAAGGCTTTTGTTGCATCTAAGTATTTTTTATAATTTTTATGTTAAGAATAAAATTCAAAAAAGTTTCAAAATTTTAAAAAATTTCAAAAAATTTTAAAACATAATGCTTAAAAAAAATAAAAATAAAGTGAACAAAGTAAAGAAAATGTAAAAACAATTCAAAACAAATAGTAAAAAATTCAAACAAAATTCAAAAATAAAAATCAAAATAATTAAATAAAGAAGAAAAAATAAATGAATAAAAAAATACCCGAATATACCAGTAGATCTATACGTAGTTTAGAAAATACCTAATCACAATCATCTGCAATCATGTTCAGAAATTTAGTTAGTATATACATATATATATATTAGACTAATAAAAGTATTGTAGTACAGGAGAGTAATTACAAAAGTATTGTAACATTAAATTACTTAGAAAGTATTGTGAATACAAAATGTTGTAGAAAATAAATGCAGAAGAGCTTTGAGTATTATAAGCAAGTGTTTATAAGAAGAGAAAGCAGACTTCAACATGTTTCGAATTCGTGACAGACTTCAAACCATTTTAAATCCAAAACAGTATTTTTACAGCTGGCTACCAATGTTGTCTTGTTATGTCTCAAGACTTTACTTTTGATTAAAGTCTTTTGTCTGGTAGTCCCCTTTCAGTGGTGATGTGATACCACTGTCTACTGAAGGTCTTTACTTTAGTAAAGCTACTTCATAATTGCCATTAGTGGGAATCTGTCTTATTTGTCTCCTAGTCAAATTATGACAAAGTGGCTAGGTGATTTGGATCTAAGCCTAGGCCATAATAATCATTCTCGTTGAGAGATGTGAAGTCTGAGGTGGCATCATCTCATTCTTCATCTCCAATTGAGGTTGCTCTGTCAGAGAGGGTTTTAATATTATTTGAGAACTCTTCCTCTGATGTAGCTGCCGTTAAGTTATATATAATCTGGGATTTTACTGTTAAAAATTGGTTGTTTTGTTGCAAAATAGCTTTGTCTACATGCTGACTCTTGTTCTGTAACCATTTGTTTATGGCTATTTTGTCGATAAGAAGAAGATTAAACTCTGTCTACTATTTAACATTAATGTTTCTCTCCCTACCCATGGGGATTGAGGAAAAGGCAGTTTTGTCACGAAGGTGTATTACCATGTCATAATTCACGAGATTCCAAAGTTAATCACGAACTGAAACAATCTATGTCTTTCTTGATATCTGGTCTGACTTTTGAATAACTGATAAGAATCTAAAGCCTGTTGTGGCAATAGATATGTGGTTGGTCTAAAGACAAATAACCATTCATGAACCATTGTAGGTATGTTGTAATTCCTTTTTTAAACCAAATAAACCAAGAATGAGTAGCTGGTCAAATAAAGAGCATGTTCCACGCATTCTGGTAATCTTAATTGTTAAAAGATTGAGGTTTAAACTTTCTGGTAAAACTCTGGTGAGTGTGTATTGAAATCTTCCATTAAGAAGGAGATAGGATTTGGTTTATTTTGAGTTTTGAATATAAAATCCTTTGCAGATTTTGTTCATCATAATGATGAGTTATGGTAACTGAATCTGTATCTACAAGTATGAACTCTTGAAACAATCTATTATAAAGAGGCTTTTTGGTGAGGTTAGTATTCTGATTCTACACAAAATAAAGGGATATTAAGGTTTTTCTTGAAATAATCTCTTACTCCTTTTGATGTTGAAGCAGTAGAAAGTTTGGTTTGAGTAGATGTGGTAGGTTAAACTATTTTTTCCAAAGCTTGTTCATAAGTTAATGGAGTAAATCTATTTTGTGGAGTAAAGTCAAGCACGGTTGGTCTTATTTATGATGTTGTGGGTTTGGTAGGTGGCCTAATGCCTGGAGATTTTGTAATTGGTGTTGCTGGTGTGAGCAACTCTCCATAAGAATCTTTTGTAACTTCCTTACCTTTATTCTTACCTCTTCCTTTGGAAGTGGATGATGTCTATTTAGACAGTTCTTCCCTATAAGAAAATCTAGTAGAATATTTTGTTCTCCTTTGATATACTGTATCTCAAAGTCAAAACAAGATAAAATATATTGCCATCGGGCAAAGAAGTGTTTAGAAACTAAGTTTTGAATATCTTTTTGTAAAACCGATTTAACTACTTTGCAATTTTTTTTAAGTAAAAACTTTTTGTAAAACAAATCATGTTGAAATTTGGTAATACATAGTACTATAGATAAAATCTCTTTTTTTATGGTAGAATACTTTTGTTGAGATTCTGTCCAAGTTTTTGAATAATACTGAACAATTTGTTCTTTGGTAGACTTGAGAGAAACCTGTTTAAGGACTCCTCCATAACCTAAATCTGAAGCATCGGTTTCCATGATCATATTGGCTTCAAGGTCTAGTTATCTTAGACAAAGTAAAGTTTTTACTTTATTTTTAAGGTCTCTAACTATTGTAGTCATTTGATTATCCTATAATGGCGGATTCTTTTTGAGTGTGGTATACAAAGGATTACATGTTGTCTTGAGGTTTGGTATAAAATTTGCCATATAATTGAGGCATCCTAAAAACCTTTGTAGTTGAGTTTTGTCTTTAATTTCATCTGAAAATTTATTCGCGAACTCTATTATTCTACTAATGAGAGTTATAATTCCTTGGTATATTTCAAATCCTAAGAATCTAACTCTAGTTTGGAATAGTTTCATCTTTTTGGCTGAAACAACTAATTAACTTTCCGTAATAATTGTATAAAATTATTTAAGGTGTTTAAAGTGTTGGACTATAGAATTTGAAAATACTAAAACATCATCTAGGTATACTATGATGAATTTGGTATAAGTATTGAAAATATCATTCATGATATTTTGATATTCCAAAGGGGCATTTTTAAGTCCAAAGAGCATTATGTTCCATTCATAATGTCCAAAAGTTATTGTAAATGTTATTTTGTATTTGGTAATATTCAGATTTCATGTCAATTTTGAAAGTTTAGAGACGTTCCATATTCTACTAGTGATGTCTTTTTTGTTTGGTAGAAGGTATCTAATCAATCTAAGGATTTTGTTCAGTGGTTTATAATTAATAACCATCATAAGAGCTTCTCTTTCTATTTCGCCATGATTTAGAAGGCTTGGCAACCCTAAGGTGATTTACTTGGTCTAGTCAATTTTTTGTCTAGATATTCTTGTATTTCTTTTTTACAGTATTGTAAGGTCTCCTCATTCATTTGAATAAGTCTTGCTTTTGTTGGGATATTCTATTCATCGAACTCTTTTTCGTAAGGTAAAGTAACTACATATTTCTTTCTTGTCCAAAAGGCATTTATGTGTTCTGCACAAAGTTATTTTTCAAACTTTTATTGTAAATGTTGTATTTTATTTTTTATATGTTTTGTTGACATGTTCTTTTATTATTTTATAATATATTTCTCTATTTAGAGATTTAATATGGTTTGTCTTTTTTGTAATTAAATTAATTTGGGAAATGACTGAGTTTTGTAAAAGGTTTAAATCTTTTAAAAATGATTTTTGAATAAATTCAAAATTTATGTTTCTTTTCTAAGATTGTTGTGGTGATTCCTTATGTTGTGACTTGAAATAGGTGTATTGTTGTTAAAAAGAGTGTTCCTAATATTATGGATTCATTCAAATCTTTTACTAAAACGTATATGGTTTTGAAACATGTCTTATTGTTACATATATGGGCTTTTGAAAGTTTATAGTTTATGTGTAGTTTGGTTCTATTTACACTGCTTAATGATTATTTTATCTTTTTATAATACTGTATAGAGATTAATCATTCTTGTATACAATTCATATCTGCTCTTGAGTCGAACATGGCTATTGTTTCAAGGGTATAATCATTGTTAATAATTAACCTTATTGGGCAATACCACTTTTGTATTTGTATTTTAGAAATTATGTTTATGTAATTTTGTTCTGATTCTTCTAATTTGTTGTCTTTTTTCTATTATTACCTCTTTTCCTTTTGAATTACTAGCTTTTGGTATTTCTTGTGAATTATTTGTTAAGTTGAACATTTGTAATTCTAAAGCCATGTCCTGTAGATTCATTTGTCTAATTTCTTCCTTTATATGTTTGATATCTTATTGTAAATCTTGTATGGTTACTTGTTGTTCCTCTGGTTTGAATCTGGTTAAGATTTGTTGTAGATTTATGGTTATATGGTTTTTGGTTTTTGTTCCTCTTATTATATGACTTCTTTCAATTGTAGAAGGTATTCTCTTTTAAGGTCTTGGTCTTGTATCTTATCTATAATTTTTAGAAGTAATTGTGTTTTATCTTTGTTTATTACATTTATATATTGTATTTTCATGCAATTATCACAACTACATATTTCTAGTTCTAAACATATTTATTCTTCTGAACTAGAGGATTCATTATCTATTTCCTCTTGAATATTGTTAATTTGATTATCTTGTTCACCATCTGAAGTTTCTGATTCTGAGGTTTCATATTGTTCATCTATTAATAGATTGATCAAGCTTTGTTTAAGCTTTTCATATAATTCTAAACTATTATTTTCTTTTTGACTTTACAATGTTTTTATGTATATCCTACTTTTCCACATTTAAAGCATACTATATCTTTTTTAATATATTTATCTTGTGAGTTGAATTTAGATTTTTTGTATGAATTAGGCTTATATTTGTAATATTTTTTGTATCATCTTTTGTATTTTTTATCAAAAAGTTGATTCTGAGACTTATGGTATTTTCTTATTTCTCATGTTAGAGGAAAGGGCTTGAATCATTTCGATTCCATATTGTTGATAGAAGGTTCCTAATTCTTTCTTATTGTTTTTTAATTCTGACTTAATTTTGTATTGTAACTTCAAATCATTACTTATAGCTAATCCTTCTATAGTGATGAAGTTAGTAATTTGTCCAAAAGCAAGTTGATCGTAAGGTATGGTATTGTTAAATTGTTTCCTAATGATTTCCCTAACCTTTTCGGCAAAGAGTTTCGGTAAACCTGCTATAAAATTTTCTTTCTAGAAATCTGCGTTACAATTAGTTCTGGTATAAAGTTTTGTTAAAAATATATCTTTATACCATCTAAAATATGTCTTTGTTAGGCAATTTAAACTAATTAGCTGTTCAGCTATCATATCTTGAAAGGTTAAAGAATCGCTTGTGAAGTGTTTTGTTAAGGTATACATGAAGGTTGCTACTACGTCTGGTACTAATATTGGTTGTCCATTTTCTACTTCTTGTTTTAGTTAAGAATTGCTTGTTTTTCTTCGTTTGATAAGAAGTTATCCCACCATCATTTTTATTGTCCTGTAAATCATGTAACTAACATTTGCACTACTTGTTACTCTTAGTTTCCTTTAATCTTATATGTCGTTGTGGCCATGGTCATGTTTTGCATAACATTGACGATATGGTGTTCACTAGCTCCATTTATGTTCTATTCTAATATGAATTCTCCTTAATAACTACTTTTTGTAAAAGAATATCTCTCTTTGTATTTGTGTGTCTTAAAATGTAAGTCTTCTGTAATAATTTCTTTTTGTGGGTAAAGGCGGATTTTGTCTTGTATTTTTGTAATATATTTTATTTACTTGTTCTTTAGCATCTTGTTGAGTTACGGTATTTATTGTTGGGTCGCTAGGACTAGCATTTGTATTTAAATCTTGTAATTTTTGAGTTTTCTCTTGTATTAGTCATCTTGTAGGTTTTTGTCTTCCTAATTTAATATTTTTACTATATTCTGGTGATATAGTTTCTATCTTGTAGATCGATCTTTGTGGATTTATGTGCTAGTAATTCCCTCGTTGAGGTTTGTTTCTATATTTTTAGTGTTAGTATGATTTTCTACTCTCTCTAACTGTTTAGCTATAGTGGATAATATCTTATTTGAATAATTATTTTGTGACTGAATGTTTTTTTATGTCATTTTTTGTAGGGGTTGCACTAAGGCTTGGGGTTATTGTTTGAATGGCGAAGCTTTTACGTCTACATCTTCTTTAATCTTGATTTTTATTGCTTCTAGTAGGGATGTGTTAGTTCTATTTTTGTTTCATCTAATTTAGTCCAAGTTTGGGTAGTCTTTGATGTCTTATTTATTGTAGGGATTGTTGTAATAAATGGATTTGGTATGTTATTATCTTTTGTATATATATTGAACCATTGAAAGAAATAAATATTCCTTTGTAGTTCCTTAAGTTAATTATAATATTGTTGTAACCATTGTTCTCGTTGCTCATTAGTAAAGATGGCTGAGAAATACAATTTTCTCTGTTATTTGTTATGTTTTGCTAAAGATTATTTTCTTATGTATTTTTTATCTATTTTAAATCCTTTTGTTAATACTAGAACTTGTGATCTGGTAGGGGATAGATTTGGTAAATCTTCTTGGTATATTGGTTCTAATATATTTGGTCTAAAGTTTACTCCTGCTAAGTTGTAATGATGTTGTTATTGTCTGAAATGACTAAGTGCCTAGAAGGTTATGGTCTATTACTAAGTTCAGTTATTCTTAAAGATGATGATCTTTTCATCCTAAGAGTAACATTTCTATTTTAGTCTTATATTATATATGAGATTTCAGTTGTTTCTTCTTTTTTGGGAGAAGAAATCTCTTCAAATTTCCAATCTTCTGGTAGTTTAGCTAACATCTCTTTATGTTTAATCATCTTATGTGTTATTACCTTAGTTCTATTTATATTAGTTTATATTATTATGGTTTTATTTCTAGGGGATATTCTTCTAACTCCTACTTTAAATAAATCTTTTAAAAGTTTGTATTGTACTTTAAAAACTATTCTTATGTCTTCAGATCATTCCTTAAAATATTGTACTACATTTGTATTGAGTATTAAAGGCGTTTTAATATATATATATATTGTGCAAACTAATTTTATAATTTGGGTAATAATTAAAATATACTAGGTTATTAGCTATGTTAGATTCAAAACAGGCTAATATTAAATTATCAAAATTTAAAACTCTTGTATCCCTTAAAAGGAGAAGTATATGTTGGTTAACTCATAATCTTCTCAAGGGTTTGATCGCTACTTGTATTAATTCTACATAGAGGAAGTTAAATCCATCCCTGATGTGCTGATCTATTAGTTCCGGGTCTAATAGTTGTAATGTTTCATGTTGTTTTCCTATTGATCTTGTAGTTTCTACTATTTTGAACACACTATCTTTTAAAAAATGAAAGGTAGATACTTTATATATCTCCTTAAAACATATTATAGGTAAGGTCCATGACACTAGGTTTTCTTCAATCTCTTGTATAGAATATGACTACTATATACTAATACTACTTTATGATACATCTTCTTTATTTTCTCTATGGTCTTGAGTCCTAAATATGGTATGATTACCTAATCCCACCCTTCCTAGTATTAGAGCTTTACTCTTTAAAGTCTTAGAAGAAAGTTGTAATTAATTATTTTTAGATAATTTTCTAGATAGTTAAGCTCTATACAAACTTAACGTTGGACAGCTTTAGATATCAGCATTGATCTGTGTGAGCTCAAAGAAGCATTAAGGATGGTTCCACCTGTAGATGTGGTCTCGATAAGTTTTGATAGAAATTAACATAGAAAAAGAGTTATTTAATTTTTAAATAGATTTGTTTAATTTTTTTTAATTTAAATAGAGATATATGTATAATTATTTATGTTAATTCATATTGTCTTTGAAATTTTGAGAAATTTTTATATATTTTATTTTAAAAATGTGTCTTATAAAATTTAATATTTTTCTCTATTATTATTTTGAAGTATTAGAAAAAATAAGCTTAAAATATTATTATGAATGTCAACACTTTTCTATGCTCCCTTTAGGATAAATTTAGAAACTAACCACTAAATATCATTTTCATCTTAAATATAACTACTTATCATTAAATATTTAAAACAATTACTTTAGCTCTAGTTAAAAATAACCAATACCTTAAATAATAAATATCAATATCAATAAAAAAATCTTATCATAGTCATTTCGAACTCTAGTTAAAAAAAATATATATTATGATAGATAATATAAAATAATAAAAAAGTATAATTCAACAAATTTCATTTTCATATTATGTAAACTATTTAATTTATTATAATTATTTATAGATTTATAACAATTATAAAAAAAGGTGCTTCCTATCTTAGTATTCATACACTTGGAGTAAGTTTTTATTTTTTATTTTTTAACTTTAATTTTTTTATAATTATAATTTTAAAAACTAAGTTAAAGAAATTTTGAAAAAATAAAAAAATTTAAAAAAATTTAAAAAATTTCATAATATAATAATTCAAAAAACAAAATAAGAAAAAAAAGGTCAAAAAAATCTTTTGATTTTTTTATATTCTTTTAATTTATTTCTTAAAATTAAAATTATAAAAAAATAAAAAAATTATAAATTATAAAACCTAGGAATACTCGTTAGAAAACCCTTAAAAAAATGAAAAACTTTAGGATAACTAGAGCTAGTAAAATGGGCTCGGCTCGATGGGCTAGCCTGATATAAACCGAAAAAAATAGGCTGGGCCCTAAAAAAGTTAGCCCGAAATTATTCGGACTTTTTTGGCCCTGCCCGATCGGGCCAATATGCCGAACTAGGCCGGGTTAGGTTGGCCCGCCGGGCCAACCAGCAAAATATTAAATTTAAACTTTGTCCCATTATTTACAAAGATGTGGCTATAGCTTAGTGGTTAGAACATTTTATTTTAACCATGGAGATATGGGTTCAAATCCTAACATTTACACTACATAAATTTTCTTTTACTTTTTCTAGTTATTCTTATTAAATTTGCTTTCTTTCTTAGATTTTGCTTTTCAAACGTGATAATATTTTGAATTTTTTTCGATAATAATTTTATTATAGATCCATATTTAATAAAATTTATTATTTTAGTATTTGTTATAAAATGGAAAGGGTATCCACAAATTCATATTTTATCATTTGCTATGTTATATATAAGACGGTAATTAAATTATTTTCAATGCAAAGACGCTTTAGTTTCGTATCATTTTGATAAAAAATGTGTACTGTACTTATTTATGAAAAATCTAACACATAAATGAAAGAAAACAACAAAATAAATCAATTTTTATTTATAAATTTGGGTTATTCACTGAATACAAGTAATCAAATTCAGTCACCATAGTAAGAATTTTCCTAATCAGGAAACCAACGCTTCTAAGCTTAAATTTTTTTTCTAAACAAAAAGATTAAATTTTTATTTGTTTATTTCTTCCAAGTCAAATATATTTCCTCCCAAGAGAATCTTCAATTAAGCTATTGCAGTAGAAATCAAGGTTAGCAAACTCATATTAGAGTTCACTACTTTAATGGCATCAAATCTTGGCTACTTTATTTGGAACTTTAACCTAGTATACAACTTCAATAATTAGTGACATTTCTTTATTATAATATAAAAAATATATATATATTTTTTACACAAGAATATAATAATAATTGATGAGCTAAATTTTTATTTTTATAAAAAAACATAATTTTTTTATCTAAATTTAATAAATTAAAAAATATTAAATTGGCTCAAAGCCCGATGGATTGACATAACATCAGGTTGGGCTAACAAGTTTTTGGTCCGATACAAAACGGACCGACTCAACCTAAGCCGAATATGGTAGCCGCCAACCGGCGGGCTGGACTGTGCCGTTTGCAACTCTAACTGGATAACTCACGCACAAGCGCTTGAGAACAACTCTAGAGTAGGGAATATATGTGTGTAGGAATCCCGCCACCGAGTTCGGCTCGGCGCTTTCACTGCGAACCACAGAAACAGTATCTGGTGGCGTGGTCACATAACTCCCCATTCTTCTTATCAATTCGTTTCTCGTTCTTGTATTATTCTTCACAGAACTCTTTTTCATTCTTATTATCTGTCCTTTCTCTTTATCTTTTCTCGATTTGGCGTCTAAAGCTCTGTCACAAACGATTTGGTTATCAGGCGTTGAGCTTAGGAGATAGTCTTTGTGCGGTTCCTTGGGGGAAACTGTAGTGGAATTTGGCGTGAAACCAGACCCACTTCAAGCTCTAATTTCACTTTTCGATTCTCATGCAATCTGCTCTTCACATTGCCACGAATTATCATCATCCCATATCATGGCAACTTCCGCGAACCTGCCCCATAACCAAGGAATCAATACCCAGTAATCAAAAACTGTTTTTCAAACCACTGACTGCCTATTCCTCTTTGAGAACCTCTCTTGATTGTGAATCCGATGGAGGGGTTGAAAAAGAACCACGACCCACATCGCCAGTTCGCCTTCCTTTTGTGATTCGAAGTCCTGCGAAGGTGTCTAGGTACTTCTGGGATGGGGACTGTTTGCATTTGGTCAGTGTTGATGGCGGCGTGTGCTCTTTTGATATCGATTTCGACAACGGGTTTCGTAGATTTTTCAGGATATGTAGTTCTGCAGTTAGGGATTTCCTCATTCCTCAACAAGTTGCTGAGAGTTATATGGACTATGTGAAGTGGAAGTTCTTGCATCGTGTTTTCAGCTCCGCACTTCAAGTTCTTGCTACTCAGGTATATTAGTCTTTAATTTCTGTTAGATGAGCTTTTGACACATGCATGTATTCATATGGAGAAATACGAACTTGATTCATCGGTATGTTGTCATGTGCATAGAAGTGAACTTATTATGCAGAGTAAACACTTCGGATGCTTCATAGGTTGCTAGTGCTAACTATAGATGATTATTGTGTGTAGTGGATTAGAGAATAATGTACCAGATTAATATACATATAGATAGATGGATTAAGTGAAAATACTTCAATTCCAGTCCCTTCTTCTGTGTGTTTCTTTACTAATCATTGTACATACATATGTACCAGGTTTAGTTAAATAACAATAACCTCATTAGGTAATGCATGTGTTGTTCTTGCGTCCTCCATAAAACTTGAAGAAAGTTCTCCTAGGTCTCACTGCCGCAGTTTGTTCGACATAACAACTGATTATATCAGAATGTATTGATCTCAGGCGATGTTTAGGGCTATAGGAGTCGGATTTTCAAGTTCACTTCCTTCAGCTGCAGCCCTTAATTGGCTCTTAAAAGATGGCCTTGGACGACTTTGCAGATGCATCTATACTGCTAGCCTTGCGTCCGCATTTGATACGAATTTGAAGGTATGGCTCTAACTCCCTTTCCCATTCTGAAGGGAGGGATCAACTCCCTTCAATTACTCTTAATTGTCCACATTCAAGATTTTTCTTTATCTGCAGTTTCTGCAGTTGCCAACACCGTATTTACATGAATTCCCAAAGTACAGTGATGTGAAGTGATATGGTGGTAATTGTTGAACTGCAGTTTAATATGTACGTAAAAATACAAAAAAGAGATATGATAAAATTCTCACTCCATTTTTTTTTTCTGTTGCACAAAGAGAGTCAGGTTCTCTACCTCCGTTCTTTTTGCTGCGAGTGTTGGACTTGAGTTACTTACTCCTGCATTTCCACAA
>JASKGM010002633.1:0-12221 GCA_034509205.1 Ceratonia siliqua
GACCAAAGTCCGAATCATGCCGAAAGCTAAAGAGAAAAAGGAGAAGACGGCTAGAGTAGGGAGACAGAGGTGAAAGCGAGAGGGATCATTGCGAGATGAGGCAGAGATACGGTGCAGGGGTTTCAAGGTACCAGAAAAGGGAAAGGGGAGACCACAGGCGTGGGTATAGCAGGAGGGGAGGAAAGGGACACGCAGAGGCGGAAGGGATTTGTGAATTTAGGGATTCAGGGGATTCCAGGTTAGGGGATGCCGGGTTATGGGTGTGTGCTGGGTTGAGAGAGTGAACCTAGGCTGGTGGTGTTGGGCATGGGCTAAACCGATTTGGGCCTGAGTTTGTTTGAACCAATTGGGCTGCCAAACAAATGGTTTTGGGCTTCCTTCTTTCCTTCTTTTTTTTTCTTTTTTTAGTTTATTTTAATTAATTTTTTTTAATCTTTTTCTTTTCTTTTCTTCTTTTATTGCTATATTATATTTTTTTTATACTTTTTTTGTTTGTTTTAAACTTAAATATATATTTTTATTATTATATATATATATATATATTTTTTTTTTGAAAAAAATTTATTAAACACAAAAATTCAAGGGACATCCAGAAAAAATTGAGTATTTACAGCAAGTGATGGAAAAGCTAGTAGACATTGCTCACTTTCTACATTTGGAGATACATTAAGCTTTTGGTAGCGCTGTTATGCTTTCAAGAATTCAAAAATATTATTATGATGATCTGTGCCTGTTTCTCCTTTATTCCTGTTCTGAGTATGGTTAATGGGGGAGGGGGAAGATATCTAGTTGCTTCCCTGGCCTTTATTCATCAAGTTATGTAGCACTGGGGTCCTTTTTTTGAAATAGCATATTATTTGTTGATGAAAGCAACTTTTTACTGTCATTAAGAGACAGCGTTCTAAATATAAAATTCAGAAAAGGACAACTAGCATTCTTTGGTTAGCAAAAATAAAAGCAAAAGTCACAGACTTTCAATTATTTGATATGAGGTTGCAAGCATTGAAGTGAGCAAACTAGATTTGCATCTTGTTAATTTTTACAACATTATCCTAGTCTTCTGTTTGCAAACTAATGTTCTGTTCTGTTAATCTTGTGATAATGCCCAACTTTTTAAAGTTTTTATAGTCTATTAGAACCCTGGGCAAAGAGACAGTTATAAGGCAGTTACATAGTAATTACAAGGTAGTTACTTAGGGAGAAGTGGATAAATTAGAGAGGAAGGAGTCCAGGGGAGTCAGTTTGGAATTTAAAATGGGGAATTGGGACTTTGAGTGTCTCTAGCCACTCGAAGTGCTAGAATTTGGAAGTTTCTGGTCACTTGAAATGCCAAGTTTGTGTCATAAGTATTTCCACTATTATTCTGTGTGTTGTTCTGGAGTGTTATTGTGCAAGTCTATTATTCTGTTTGTGCACTACAAAAAAATAGACTTTTTGTGACGACTTTAGTGACGACTATAAGTCGTCACATATACCTCGTTGCTAAAGGTTTTTAGTGACGACAAAAAAAAGTCGTCACTAAAAGTTAACATTTTGTGATGACTCTTGAGCATTACAAAAAGAATAGATTTAGTGACGACATACAGTCATCACTAAAGGCACCTTTAGTGACGGAAATAGTCGTCACTAAATGGTTCATTAACAATTTAAATTCATGAATATTTTCACAAATCATCATTGAATATCATTTTTTGTAACAACCAAAGTCATCACTAAAACATTTATTTGTGACAATAAAAATAAGTCATCACTGAAAGTAGTTTCTGTGACGTCAAAACAAGTCGTCACAAAAACCACTTTTTGTGACGACTTAAGCATACCGTCACAAAAACAACTTTCAATGACGACTTATTTGTGTTGTCACAAATAAATGTTTTAGTGACGACTTTGGTCGTCACAAAAAATAACATTTAGTGACAACATGTTTTCTTGTCACTAAAAGTAGTTTTCTGAGACAAGAATGACCATTTTTTGTAACGACGTGTTAATGTCGTCACTGAAACCATTTTAACCCCTTTTCTATAACAAAAAAAAGATATTTGTGACATGATTCGTTGCCACTAAAACTTTTTTTTTTTGTTTCGTCACTAAAACCATTTTTTGTAATTACATTAATATTTTCATCACTGAAACTCCTTTTCTATGACGAAAAAATATTTATTTGTAACAACATGCTTTGTCATCACCGAAACTTTTTTTTGTGTCATCACTAAAATTATTTTTGGTGATGAAATTAGCATTGTCATACTAAAACCCTTTTTCTATAACAAGAAAAACCATTAGTTGTACCACAAAAACCTCTATATTTTATTAGAATAAACTAATACATATATTTGAACCTGTTATAACAATACTATTAAAAATACATGTCTAAATCTATAACTTCATTGAAAAACATAATATTCCAATATACATAACATTTAGTGTTTCAAATTTAAGTATGTTCTGAATAAGATGAAACTCAAAGTGTACAATCTTCAATGTTGTTAAATCAAATGCTTCCAATCTTTAATGCTGACATTCTCTGGTATATTTGCTAACATTTTCTTATCAGTCTGAAACTTCTTATATACATTATGCAATCGACATTTCCAAGATCTGTAACGTTTTATAGGTAGAAGGTTGGTGCAACAATCTGAAACTTCTTATATACATTATGCAATCCATCACAAATCTGCATGTTGACATTAGCAGATTGATAAATGTCAAATAAGAATTAACTATGCAAGTTATCAGCTTAGGTATAAAAGCTTAACGTCCACCAACATTTGTGCCATAATTACAGACTAACAATACTACAAAGTAGCCTCTTGAAAGTGCAAGGTAATGAGTGCAATACCACTATTTTACTGAGCTTAGAGGTTCACCAGCAAACATCATAAAGAGAGGGATCATTTTAGTTGCAGTGGCTCAAAGATTGAGTATCAGTTTAAATTAGAAATCTCATTTTCTGATCCTATTTAGAAACATAAGACACCTTGAAGCATAGCTAGATAAGTAGGGAATTAAAACTTAAAATGCAGTTATATTGGACATCAAAATCTAAAATCAATTCTAGAAGCACATTGATTAAATTGTTCATACCTAGTGCTCCGCCGTCTTTACCAAGAACAACACCAATGCAAATTAAAGCTAATCTAACATCTCCATTTACTTTGAGGGCTATTGATTCCCATTCTCTACAATCCTGAAAACGTTGGGCGGCTTCAGTTAATGCAATGTAGTAGCTTCTATTGTACATTAAGAAATTTTGAGCAGTACATCAAGGAGGGAACTTAGTTATTAAAAGATTTTGAGCAGTATATGAAATGAAGTTCTTTGTATATTATCAAACTTGCAATTACACTGATATATACAGCAATTGAATTGATTAAATGTTGTAGTCTCTGGCAAATCCTATTGTAAGGAAACAAATATCCAAGATCCTATTGTGACTAACGTATGCTAAATATATGCACTAGTAATTACATGGTAATAAAGATCGATATGCTAAGATGCTAAAATCATGCTAGGATCCAAAGATTGACTATGATATTCTATCAGTTATAACATTATTTTAAGTATACAACAAATCAATTAATGACCACAACGCATAGAACTCCAACTATCAACAGATTTAACACCACCTTTTAATCAAAAAAATTATGCAAGAAATATCAATATCAATATCAATATGACTTATTTGATTACTCTAATATTCCTCCAGTGAAGTAAATATCAATATGACTTCTTAAATAGTAATTTTGAATTTTACACCTTATTTTCACATTTCAAGATAAAATGAAATATTAACATGACAGTACAACCACATTGCATCTTTCATGGTAAAGGATATTGAGGTCTAGGCAACTAAAGTTGACATATAAATGTATGTGAAAGCACTGCCAATGGAAGTAATGGTGGAAAATTAAATAGATATTAAAAATACTATATGCTATATAACATATGAAAGCTAAAAGGATCTAGCTAATTGGAGCCTAGGATAGGGATAACCTGTGTGAAGCCTTTGCACCAACCTTCTACCTATAAAACCTGTTGCTCCAGTTACTGATACTGTCATCTCCATGGAATAAGAGATCATCTTTTCATTTATTGACAGATGAGTATTACATCATTTAATGCATATTTCGTATTGCTATGCTAAATTATATGTTAGCACCTATGTTACTCAAATGCAAACTAATATTATAATTTTTAGATGATACTTTTGCGTTCTAAGTATAAAAATCATAATTTACATTGCTGCACCAACCTATTGCTTATAGCTACAAAAAAAATGAAAATCTATCATAAAAAGAAGAAAGAATCACTTGAAGATTCTACAAGTTGAAAACTCATTTTTATCAGCAGTTCTTATGAAGACAATCCATTTAGAAGCTGATCATTCCATTTTATGAAGACATTTCAAGTATAAAAATGCCAGGTTTTTTATATATAAACATTTCTCATGATCTGCACTTGTACATAAGTCATTCTAGTAATGCCACCAACTACTGTTATCATAATTTTTGCACGTAAGCAAAGGTAGCCAAGGCAGTGTATATATATATTTATGAAGTACATGATAAGATGAATCCTGCACTTTCAAAACTTTTCCTCAATAAAACATGTAATTTTTATTATATGGTAAGCAACAAATCACTCTTTTCAACAAGTGAACATTGTCTTTGATAATATGATTTAAGTAGCAGAAGGCTAAAACTAACTTGGTTGAACAAGGTTTAAGTATGGACAATAAGTGAATTTTAATATAAAGCAATATGACAAATTGCCAAATTTTTAATAGAAAGAGTCATCACTTCTGGTTCATCATGGCACCCTTTTGTAACATATTAAACAGCAAAATACCACAAGAAAGAGAAAGGGAGGAGGAGGACAATATAGTCTCAAATAACCAAGTAAGTATTGAAAATGAGACCTATAGTAAGTATTGAGAAAACTGGCCATTACTAAGTGCAACCAAATAGATTATGACTAGTTGCTTTCAATAAATCAGACTTGTGAAATTGAAATAACATTTTGAATTCTCTCACAATCTAATTGTTCCTCGTTCTATCTCTTTTGCAGAATAGGAATAGGAATAGGAGCTTAGGGGGTGTAAATTAAAGGTAATGGTAATTGTCACAACTTGACGGCCAGTGAGAAGCCATCATTTTATGACTTTGGGGTGCGTAAGGGAAAACGCAGAGAAAATGGGAGTCACTACTAATTAATTAGAAGGATAATTGGGATCCTAAAAAAAAAGAAAGGAAAACTGACCTTTAGAACCAGAGGAATTGTTCGAGAGTCTAATTACGTGTGGGGAAGGTGTTAGGCACCCCACAACGTCCATCCCTAAGGACAGTTACCCTAAGTTGTTTGTGCTTTAATGTATTTTAATTTATTTAAATTACCCATTTTTATTGATAAAAAAAAATAATGGAGAAAGAAGAAGAAATAATAACTAGACCTGTCTTACCAAGTAAGTGCCTACATTCTCCGAAAAGGATCAAGGTCAACGTAATTCGGAATAATTTGATAAATAGTTAGGACATTAGGGGAAATTAAATTTCTACTTAAAGCCTAGGTAGAATTGGGAATTGAACATTGGAAAGAATATACCTCCACTGAAATGCCCGACGAAATTGAGACCTTGAGAAAATAAGATTCCACTAAAAGTCTAAGAAAAGGAATAAGTAGGACCTCGGGAAAGATGAACTTCCACTGAAAATCCGTTAGATGTTAGGACATTAGGGAGTATGTAACTCTACTAGATGCCCATGGAAATTAGAACTTTGGAGAACAAAAATTTCTACTAAAAGTTCCTTAAGTTATTGGGGCAAAAGCAAAAATTTATGAAGATATTGGATCAAAAATGAGATTTATGAAAGTAATGGGGAAAGAGTGAAATTTGTGAAGGAAGTGGGGCAAAAACACATTTACTAAAATTTAAGGGACCAGGATGCAGTTAATAAAAGTAATGGGACATAAATGAAATTACTGACAAATTAGGGGTCAAAATATAATTCTTGGAAAATATAGGGTTTAAAATATAATTACTAAAAGATTAAGGTCAAAGTGATATTTTGTGGAATTTAGAAAGCAGACCAATTATATTTTTATAACTCTTTAATTAAGCCATTGAAACCATATGAAAGGTGATAAGCTTTGAAGATTTTTTTTTTTTTTTTGAAATTTTTAAGTGGGCCATTTTATTCAATAAAGACATAAATGGCCCTGAACCCCTTTTTGAGTCAATCGCCTTTGAAGCCATTTAGGAGAAAATTTAGCCCTCACTTTTCTTCTAGACTCTTTGGAGTCTCAATCTTATTAGGACTTTAAAACCCTTTTTGTTAATTAAATAAATCGTTGAAAAAAAACCGCACTTATTTTCATTCAGTCTAGAAATATTTTGGACCCTTAGACTACTCTATTTCTTATTTAGGCTTTTTATGACAAAAATATTACTCTTTAGCGGGCCTAAAAAATATATCTATATTAGGCCACTCTTTGATTTGAAGATAGTGCCATATACATATGTTTATCTACTTTCTTTTTGGTATTATTATTTCCCCCTTTTTTTTTTCTTTATGAAGATAATACGTTGAGAATTAAAAAAATAGAAGTAAAATAAAATAATTGAAAAAAAGAACAATAAAAACCATAATAATAAACTGAAAATAAAACAGCTAGATAAAACAGAAACAATGAAGTAATACCAAATCACAAATATGGAGAAATAGGTTGGTAAAACCAGTGGGTGGCTAACATTTCTATCCCTGTGCAAACCCTTGAATCATTAGGTAACTACATTAGAAATTGTAGCCCATCTGAAATTAGTAACCAATAAAATCCAAACCAATCTCCCAGCCATGAGAGTCATAGAGTCAGTAGCAAATAAACCCATTTGTAAATGTTAAGTGGAGTTATACTTTTTTATATGCAATATACTCTTTCAATAATTGGAAAATCAGATTGAATCGGCACAGTCATATACCACTACCCAATCCAAGCATTATAGTGATCTGGTATACCTTGGACTAAATAACATAGAAGTAAAACAGAGCGAAATGAGTAGCTTTCATGGAATATTAAACAAATCAGTGTTGCTAAATCAGAATTTGGCCATCAAAATCATGTCAGAAATTAATCAATGAAATTGGAAATGAATCACTTAAGTTTTTGATTTACAGAACCAACTCAGTTGCACTGTAATTTCCCCAACTCAAATTCTCACCTATTACACATGAAGATAGCTATGAAATGGCCAGAAACATGTAACTCAAAAAACAATTAAAACCTAGAAATTATGAATAACCAGAAATTGGAAACATGATCCGAATCTATAGCAGACAAGGATGGCGTGTGTTTTACAAACTGAGAACGAAACCAATCCCCACAACCAGAGGATCCTTCTTTGTCTGTACTCATATTGCAACTAAACCCCACCTACTATTATTAGAAAAAATTTGATTTCACCCTTGGTTTTCTCTTTTCTCCCCGGCTCTCGATAGCTCTGTGTTTTTCGTTGAGTCACTCTTGGGTGTTCTCTTTCGAAGCTCTCTCTGTTGGTTTATTGGTAGTCCTTCTCGGTGCCTTTTATAGTCGTGGATCAGAGCCTAATTACTGGAATCAGCTCCTGTCATCACGGCGTGATTCGAAGTAAAACAAATAACTCACCGGTTTGATTTCTTGCTTGATGGTGAAGGAGAGACGTTCGCCGGTGATTGAAGAGAAGACAGCAGGGCAACAGAGGTAAGATGGGCAAATGTCGCAGCGTGGAATGGAGAGAAGATGGAGCAGAGGTGAGGTGCAGAGAGATAGACGCACGGGGGGCTAGGGAACAAGGGATCCGAGGAATTAGGTTTCATTTGGGGAATTAGGGATTTGGGGATCCGGTCAGGCAGGTTGTGAGTGATGGTCCGAGTCAGGCGGGTTGGTCCAGGTGGTTTATTAGGCCTATGGAATGTGGACCGGCTGAGAGAGTGGGCCTGGGGTCTTTTATTTGTACAGTGGGCTCCTTTTTTTTTTTTGCTTTTGTTTTTTCTTGTTTTTCTTTTTCTTTTTGTTTTTAATTAGTTTTGTTAATTATTATTTATTTTCCTTTTTCCACAATTTTTATTATTAATATTTTTATTATTTTTTATTATTCATTTTTATTTTTTTGTTTTTTTATTATTTTTTGAGTTGGACAAAATGAGGTGTTTATAGTAATGGATTAAGGGACACTCAAGATAAAATATAATTATAGTTAGTTGTAATAAACCCAAACACATTTTATTTTAAAATAATATTTCATAAAGCTGTCTTATAATAGCATTAAAAAAGAAAGACATTAAGAATAATTTAGTCACAAATAAATGATGATGTTTCACTATCATGTCTTTCTAAATATATGCCTGGCATTTGAGTTCTTTTTTGATTTGACACATAATACTAGCAAGGATTATTATGCCTACTAAATAAATAATTTAGTCTTCATTTCATCTAATGCAGAATGGAAATTATTAAAAAAAAAAAGACAACAAGGAAAATATATACTTGTGTCATTGCAAGATACAACTAACCTGTAAGCATTCATTTAATGAGTCCAAAATACTCACACATATATTTGTATCAGGTTCTTGCAAGAAAATTGAAGTGGAAAGGACTTTAGCACTTGAACTGCCAATGTGGGATTCTCAGCTTAGTCAGGCAAAGTCCACTCAAATATTACTCAGATTAACTTGATCCTAAAATCCTTGCTAGGGCCTAATTCTAGTCTGGGGCTGCTAAATTTAACAAAGAAGTGCAGGCCACACTCAACGTGCTACCTCTACTTATATGAATATTAATAACATACAATTTTCAAAAACAATTTTCAGTATAAGACATATTTATTCACACATTGTGAATAAAAAGGATCAAATAGGAAAAGGCCTAAATCATCAAAAGGCACAAGCTAAGGTTAGGCCACAATGACATGACTAGTGTATACTCAAAATCCCAAGCCAGTTCCAGATAATAAAAACAAATTCATCCAACACCAGCAACTCATACAAATTCCATATTAACCAACCAAGAATGGTAAAAATTGAATTATAATTACCTTATGTAGCACTTCCACCAGAGCTGGGATAATACTGTCAGTCAAAAACTCTAAATAGGATACATCCCGACCTTGAGATTGGTCTTTCTCTATAGCTAACTTTGTAGAATGCAGTAGCTCTGGGTTGATTCCAATTCTTTTGTCCCCTAGAGTGATGGTCTCCATACTGAAATAAATAACATAAAACTTAGTTAAGCCATCCCAAGGCTCATTTCTAGGATTACGATAGCAAAGTTGCAGAAGAACAGGGCAAGAGAGAAGAAAATAGAGAAATAGATGAAGAACCTTAAGACGGGCAAAGACTCAAGTCTCAAACAGAGTATTGCTGAGAGGAATCGATTGCAATGGCTCACTGAGTCTACGGCGTCTATGTTGGTGGTCGACGGCAGTGGGACTGTGCAGGGAGAGGTGAGAGAGGTCGAGTGCTCGTCAATGGCAGTGATCAAGGGTTTCGTTTCTGAGAGTCGAGGGTTTCATTTCTACTATGAGAGAGTCGAGTTCTTCAACCTTCTTAGCTGAAGTTCTATGAGGGTGTGAGCAGTGAGAGTCAGAGAGTGAGTTACTTTACCTTCTTAGTTTCTTAGTTTCTTATTTCTTATTTCTTAATGTTTTAGTTTTTTCATTTTTATTTCAAATTTTTTAATTCTGATTTAGAGACTACTAATTCTGCTTATCTGTTAGTAATTACTAATTACTGATTATTAAATTATTAAACTCAATAATTAAAATATATTTACTATTATTATATATAATATATATATTATTAATTATAATATTATATACCTATATGTCTAATGTCTATATTACTATATTTAGTATATTAGTAATTTGTTTGGCACCTAAATTTTTTTTTTAAATAAAACCTTTAATTTTTAGTGACGACATATGTCGTCACAGAAAATCTCGTTTTAGTGACGCATAAAAATCGTCACAAAAAACTTTTAGTGACGACTTCTAATTGTCGTCATTAAATCTTGATTTTTTTGGCACAGTTTAATTTGGCACCTAAAAAAGATCTTAACTTTTAGTAATGACATATGATGTTGTAACAAAAGATTTTTAGTAATGTCCACTAAATCTTGACTTTTTTGGCACTGTTTTGACACTTAAAAAAAAATTACTTTTAGTGGCGATATATGATGTCATCACAAAAACTCTAGTTTTAATGTCACGTAAAAGTCATCAAAAAAGGTTTTTAGTGACTACATTTTAATTGTCGTCACTAAATTCTAACCTTTTTGGCACCGTTTTGACACCTAAAAAAAAACCTTCACTTTTAGTGACGACATATAATGTCGTCACAAAAATTCTAGTTTTAATGATAAGTAAAAGTCGTCACAAAAGGTTTTTTGTGACAACATTCTAATTATCGTCACTAAATCTTAAATTTTTTGAACTCTCACATTTCGTAAAATAAATTTTGATTTTTAGTGACGATTTTTTAATATCTTTTGTGATGACAAATGAATGTTATCACTGAAAATTTTAAATTTTGTGACGCAATTAAAAGGTCATCACTAAAAGCTGTTGACAACTACATTTAGTGATGAAATTTAAAAGTCGTCACAGAAAACCTTGTTTTAGTGACGACTTTTAAGTTTGTCACAAAAAAGTCACCACTAAAAGTTAATTTTCTTGTAGTGGTGGTGTGTTGCTGTGTAAAATTATTGTTCTATTTCCGATGTTTATGTACTGTACCATAAAATATTCCATAAATATCAGTGTATTATCCTATAAAATCCTCTTCTAATGTATTGGTTCCCAACATAGTCAAACTCAAATTAATAGTTCTCTATCCTTTTTTTTCCTGGCAAAACAGGCCATCTATTTCCTTTTAAGATGACAGATCTAATAGAATATATTTTCTAATTTGTCTCCCTATGTTAACCCTGCAGATACTGATAGGCAGGTAAAAGATTCTTAAGGCAACCATAACAAGTTGGAATCTAATAGGATTGCATTATTCAAATATTATTACACAAATCGATAATCTTGTGAGTTCAAAATTCTATACAAATTGCATTATCCAAGATATTGTGCTTTTGCCTTGCAAGTTCAGATTTTTTTTTTCTTCCTTTCCTTAATAGCAAGATCTTAAAATTTCTCAAATTTCGAACTTTATGAATATGATAATGAGTTAAGAAATTGATAAGGGGAAAGAAAAGTAGGGAAACAGAAGCATTTACGAAAGCAAGTTCAATAGTGTGTTTTCAGAAGACTATTTCTTCCCTCCTTTTAAACTCAAGCATTCAATTATGCCATTATTGGGGTATTTAAATGTTGCAACCATAGTGGCATTTTTGGTTCTTCTTTACTTTTGCATATTTGTTTTGCAATTTTATCGAAGTGAGTTGACCAATTATCATCTTGCAACTTCCAACCTCATTTTCTAGTCAATTTGATGTGATCTATAGCTACCCAATTTTTTTTATATATTTACTTATCATTAGGCCAAAGTTTCTCAATTTGCAACAGAATCAATATTTATAGCCCTCTGCACAAAATATTCCTAGAAAATAATGTGACAACCAAACATGAAATAAACTAGCATAGTAATAACCCAATCCAAACAAAGGATAAAATTCCTAACTGACAAAATTAAAGTCCTCAAATTAAAATCCCTAATTTTAAATTAATTCCTTTATAAAAACCATTTGCATTCTGCATCAAGTGTTGTGCCATATCACTTCTTGAAAAATCTAGCTGGAGAGGGAGGGGATTACATTGTGCCCTTTAACGTAGAAATGTGTCAGAGATTATAGGTCCTGATTATCTATCTGTCCAATTTATGTAACTACTTAGAAAAGTTAATTCAATATGATCAGTCTGTTTGTGTTTTCCTTTTCTATTTGTTTAATCATTTTCTATTTGTTTAACCCTTTTCTATTTGTTTAACCGACAAACTTTAAAGCAAAGCCTATCCCTTTGGAGATGCAATTTTTTTTCTTTATTTCTTGGTTTTCTCTAGTAGTTATATGAGCCGAGATGGCTTTCTTCGGCTTCATATGTTGAATGCATAAAATCATAATATACTCATTCCTTGCCCCTACTTAAAAATTACGTTAAGGTTTGTTGGGCCAATTCTTCATGTTGTAGAATCCATTCAATTTCCCTCTTCACTTTCACATCTTTTTCTTTCTTTCTTTTTTGTTTT
>JASKGM010002644.1:0-12220 GCA_034509205.1 Ceratonia siliqua
CATGTATATATTTATTTTATTATTTTTAAATTAAATATATAATTTTTATCTATTAAAAATTATTAATTTTAAATTCTGTATATGTCATTTTTAGTAATTTTATCAATCAAAAGTTCTTTTATGGTTTTGCAGCCGAATACATTTTTTGATTCAAAAGTCATTTTTATTTATTCATTCAAACGCAAAATAACTTTTCATTCTACTAAAATACATTTTTTTTTAAAAATCAACTTTTCATTCTATAAAAGTCATTTTTTTTAAAGAACATTCGAACAGGCCCTTAGAAACATAATACCAAGTGTAATAAATACGAATTGCATCACTTTCAAAATACAATGGCCCAACTTACATTGTTTTGTCTTTACAATTATACATTAAATACTCCATCCGTTTTAAATTATCTGTTATTTAAGATAATAGTACAAGAATTAAGGTAGTTATTAAATAGCCTCAATTTTAGCAAAAAATAATTTATCTGATTAAATTATTCTTATTAAAGTCAATTTAAATTCTTGTTACTACTTTATTGAATATAACAATAAATATGAGTAATGTTGAAAAAATAACAATTAATAATTTATTGGTAATGTAAAATGACAGATAATTTAAAATAAAATAAAGTTCTTAAAACGACAGATAATTTGAAACGAAGTGAGTATATTATAAAAGATAATATATGTATTATATATTCCATACAATAGCTCCGTGGCAGACTCTCGTTATAGTTGGGGAGATAATGTTGATTTTTTTAAATATTATAATATTTATTATTTAAAGATAAAAATTATAATTTAGCTTATCTTAATTTAAAAACTTATTTTTAAAAAGATTTTAAGTCTTTAACTAAAACCTTATACTCTTTTTCATAACAAAAGCATTTTTTTAACTTCATATTACATTAAAATAAGAAGGCCACAAAAGAATAATAAAAAAATTTTGAACAACAAAATAATAATAATAATAAAATTCTAAACTACAAAATGATAAAATAAGTATTGATGTATTTTTTTTTCTTTAATCCTCCAATAAAATCGTCTACGTCGGCCTCTACAATATAGCTTATACCATTTGCTGAGACAAGAACCCATATTTTTCCTTTTTATACCTATTTTATCAAATAGGTACTATATTTATTTTTTTATAGATTCATATACATTATATTATGCAAATGTGATAGTATCATATATTCTTTAAGAACACGAGTACCAAATTCTTATTTTCCTTTAACATAACCACGTTATAGCATTATAAAGTGGCTTAATGGCCATTTAATAAGCCCTTACAACCACGTTATAGCATTATAACATTATTCTAACTTTAATAAGCCCTCACAAGAACTACCATAAAAGAGGATGGTCATTTCTTTTATATGGCAGTTGCCATTTAATAAAACTTATTTTTTATAATAATATTTCAACGTTTATGAATAGACATTTTTAAAAAAAAATTGAGACTAGTATTGACAGCTTCACCTAAAAAATATAAGTTTTATACTGGATTAAAATTAAAATTTAATCAATTATTTTTATTAAATATTGTAATATCATTATATGATTAGTGTATATTGGAAAAATTGTACAATGATTAGAGTGATGGACCACACATTATGGAATTTTATTGCTTAAAATGGATTCAATCCAAAAGAAATTAGAAAGAATCCGATTATAGACAAAGGTATATGAGGGTTAATGAACAATCTTTCATAGAAAGCAGTAGAAAACCAAAAATACAAAAAGCATAAACTGCTGAAAATTAGTCGTTTTTAATTAAATTCTACATTAAATTTGATGATAATTTTTGTGTATATGAATTTTTTAAATGCCTTAATTATAAATTTTTTAAATTCTATTTTTAAGTTTAGTTTTTCTTACTATCTTATAAAAACAAATTAATTCATGTATGAACCCATGAATCTCTCCTTCATATATATGACATTAATTAGATTTTCACCAAGATAAAGGCTTGTCATAACAGATTAATAAAAAAATTAACTAAAATAAAAACTTTATTTTAGTCTTTGAAACAACTACGAATTTAATACTTCATAAATTTTGTTCTCATTTTAATATACAAAAACATTATATATATATATATATATATATTTATAATTTTATTTCAATTTCATAAATTTTTCTATTCTCAAAAGATAATGTTAGTATCATTTTAGTACTTTAAAAGAATGAAATTAGAACGAAATCATTTTATTGAGTATTAAAAGAATACAATAAATTTGTAAAGCATCAAATTAATAATAATAACATCTTTCAAAAATCAAAATAACATTTTTATCATAAGATAAATATGGTTCATGGTAGAAGACTAATTTATTAGCCACACTCCAATTAACATAATCATGAAGAAATATATACAAGTTTATATTCATGGAATACATCAGATTTTCTGGCATACCATGCACACTGGTAGTTATGAACCATATCTGCAATTCAAAACCATACATTGATGGTAGGAAGATGACGAAAAATAAAAATAGAAATTTCTTCTCTTGTGCCTCCATGAGGTACATTGTATTTTAGGAAGGCATATTAGTACTTTGATATCATGATCTTGATATATTTTAAACAACGAACAATATTTAAAATATTTATATTTGATACACTTTCGTTTAAAATATTTAATATCATATAAGATAATATGCTATAATGGGATGACATTATTTTGTATAGTATCTCATATTATCTTATTACAAAAAAAAATCATGACCTGAGGGCCTGAGACAAAAATTAGAGGCGGATTTTTTCCGCCTCTAATAGAGTTATAGAGGTGATAATCGAATTTTTTATGAAAAAATTATAGGAAAAAAATTGAAGGGAAAATAGGCCGCCTCAAAAAATTTCACCTCGATGGAGACGGATTTTAATAGAGACTATTTCTACTTTATATTTTTTTATTTTTTCTTATAGAAGGGGGAGTAAATGCAGATATTTTCTGCCTCAAATGAAGGTGAAAATAAAGGTGGCGCATGCAAACGGTGCTTTTTGGCCATTAGATTTTGGCCTTTACCCGCTGATCCCCTCCCCTTTGCCCCGAAATGAAAACCCTCACTTCCCAATTGTTCTCCTAAGAGTGCCTAGCCCCCTGCATCTGAAAAAAGTCGCCGAGCGCCGTCGTCACTTGCCGTTGCTACTCGTCGTGCACCACTCCCCCACGCGGACACTTTTGACAGCAATTTGAGAAGAGGTAAATTCAGAATGTTTACTCTTATTTTCTAAATGGAGTTGACAGTAGAGGATGGATTTTCGCTTGAATTGGTAGCCGTTACTCACCTTTCAACCAAATACAATTAATGAGAATTTTGAAGTTGCTTCTGGGACGATCTAGGGTCAATTGAATTTGATTATGTGAATTTGTTGGATATTTGATTTACTGTGATTAATATGTTTATATTTTTATTATGTTTAAGACCTGTACTTTTTTTTTATCTGGGTTTCCTATACTCTAATCACACATTCTGCTTAAATTTTTCTCTAATTTATGCTGTTTCGTTAAGTAGAAATGGACAAACAACCTAGCTAGTATCATAGCTCTGTGAAAATCCCAGATTCCCAAATAAAAATCCAATAATCCTTATTGTACTTTGAAACTGCTACTGTATTAGATTATGATATCCATCCAATATTAGATTTCTTCAAGTTAAACTCCTGTTAAGAGGAGAACTTTAGGTAAGAAAACTAGGTACTTGGAAATGTCAATTAACAATCTAGTGAACTCTACCTCTAACATTATCTACATGATTGCTTTTTATTAATTTAGTCCATCTATCCTAGTATTAGATAGTCCACCTAAGAGATCTTTTAGGGCAGGTTTTAACTTTAAATAGCCCAATCTTACTCCTTGGAATTTGGATTGGGACTGAGCTTTGGATAGGCGATTGACCAATAATGGGGAACCTTTTCTGGAAAGAAAGAAACTTGGACCAGGCAACTCTTGAAATGGGTAAAAGTGGTATTGAGGGGACTTACGGGAAAATTGGTGTTATATATCTAATAATTATATTTTGAAAATTTTAGAGTATATATATTCACATGGTCCAATTTACATCACAAATTGAGAAATAAATAGTGTAAATTTAGTTGAATTTAATCGATTTTATTCGGTTTTTTAGACACCATTATTAGCATCCAAAAACAATATTGCCTTTATTTTCACTCAGTACATGCTAAGTAAGTAAATTTCATATGCCGTTTGGGACTTTTTTTTTAATCATATACCAACATAACTTTTAAAATTATCAATACAAAATAGGACGTAATAATGAAAAAAATTGAGATTTGAAAAAGAAAGCATGTACATAATAATAAACTTAATGTATTTAAGCGAATGTAATTTGAATTCACCATCTCTGTTGAGAAACTTATGTTTAAAGTAAAATTATAAGCTTCTCACTATAATCAAAACTCATTCTTTGTTGCTATCAAGCCACGAGTATTAATTTAACTAATATTTTTTAATATTGAATGTGAAGTAGCTAGTTTTAAAGTTAGAATTTTAAATTTAAGGTTGCTATGGAATCAAAATTCTTGCCTTAGCTCAAAGATCTCAATCTTTGAGGACTTAGATGATTGTTTTTTGAAGTTGTGACTTCAATTAAGAACTCCAAAAAATCCCACGCTTTTGTGTTATTTATTAAATTACAATTTAAGTTGTTCTAATTAATAAAAATTAGCTATCAACTTTCTTAATCATTATTTTAAGTTGATTATATATTGCTGCATTGTTCTAATTTCAAACCGTTAATTACTATGTTTTCAACCATATTAATTGGGTGTCCTTGTCTTACTATCTTATTGAAATTACTTGATAGCTTAAATTGTAGATTCTAATGGTTGTCAATAGGGGCAAACCTATACCATTTTTATTGGAGTGGTTAAAGAGAAAAAAGAAATTAGACAATTTTCATTGCGGGGGCTAAATTATAATATTTTTATTTATATATAATAAAAATTACAATATATTAAAAAAATTAGCCCCCCCAACAATGTAAGAGGGACCATCCCTAGTTGTCAAGCTCTCTCCGAGAAAATGTTTTGATCTTCACATTTTTATTTCCTCTTTTTGAATAAGGTGCGTTGGACCATCTTTCACAAAGGACTAATATTAACACATCTAAAATAGTTGTATTTGGAAGGTCACTTGGAGATGCATTTGGAGCTATGCTCACAAAAAATAACACTAGCACTTGACAGTGACAAGGTACCCTTCTAGTAAACTCTTTATTTATCTTGTGATGTCCCCATTTGAGGATTCATTATTATTATTTTATTTTACTTTTATAAGTTTATGATGTTGAGTGTCTTGGCTGCAATTGATAGTGTTGTTTTGTTGGATTTTGATTGTCAATTGTCACCCTGTATCATAGGCTATAGTTAAATATGTTCTTCAAGATGTTGATAGTAGTTACTAATATCTTCTTCATACCCTGCTATATTCAAAAGAGAGAAGCATATATAGTAAATCTTTATAATTCAGCTCTAAGTCTCTAACACAGATGAAATAACTACAAAAGTGGCGATCAATGTATTGTCTAAATGTTGCTATAAGATTAATTTTTTGGTAGAAATGTTGAAAATCTTATAGTTTACTAACAAAAAGCTTATGTTTATTGCCATCACATATTGAAATGATCTTGGAACCTAGAACTAGAAATTACTGCATGCCACTTTATAATTTATTAGTAACATGGTATGTATTGAGAAAATAGGAACATGGTATGTATTGAGAAAATAGGAACATGGTATGTGTTGAGAAAATAAGAACATGGTATGTGTTCGCTACTGGTTGTTTAGAGAAACACCCTAGCTAGTCGATGCTTTTCAAAGCTTCAGTGACTGTCAATAATATGAAATACCTAAAAACACATTCACTTGTATTATATTTTGTAATTATAGATATTTAATAGTTTATAGTAAAGTTTAACAAATAATTTAGTAATGAATTTGCAATTCACAACTACTTTTATTACATTTGTACCGAACATGATTTTAGTTATCACTCACCAACATATTTTTCATACTAACTACAATGCAACAGCTTATGAAAAAGCCATAACATCGCTAAATAGGACCCTAGTAGTCTATGATTACATATGACATTTACTTTGATTGCAATGCTAGAATCTTGTTTCTAAATCCATATGACTTTCTTTTATACCTTAATGCTATATATCTAAGGCTTTGACTTCCAATATGCTTCATTTGTGGTTAATAACTGGAAATGTCTTTGTAACCATAGAGTAGATGCAAAGTCTCTCATATATTACTTCTTATACATTGACTACACAATAATTTTATAGACTGCATGTTTTTGTTTTTCATTCCTAATAGTTATAGTTCCTAATAAATTATGCATCGAGGAGGTATAAATCATACAACTCTTTCATACTTGCTCAACAAGTGGAGCAAATTTACTACACTCCATATCCTAAAGACAACCCAGGGTGGTTATGCGTTATTAAAAAGAAGGCTTGAAATACAGTTATTATTCTCGATATACCAAATCATGAAGAGATTCAACCATACCAAGATGATGAAATACCCCAACTGTTTCCAACAGTTAATGATGATATTTTATACCAAAGCCTAGTTGATAGAGAAAGTCTTCTTGAGGAAGTTAATCTTTTCTAGCTGGATGAAACTAATATGGAAGATGATGATGAAAATTTGTCCACGACAAGTGATCCTGAATCCAATAAGGAGTTTATAGATTCAGATTAGGTCAAATTTTTTTTCTTGTAATTGTTAGTCTACAACATTCATACAAATTAGACTAGATAAATCTCTACAAATTGTGTTTCTTTATATTTCATACTTGTGCTATTTCTTGATATCCCCAAAAATGCAAATTGTTCTTTATCTTTAATTATTCGTTGAATGGTTTTATTGCATGCACATAAATGACAGGTCAAGAACGAGAAAGAGGAAAAGGTACAAGTCATGCTAGAGGTGCCAATTAGTGGCTTCTACCTCACAGACAACCACCTATATACTTATTCTATTCCATCCATTCCCTAACAGGGCTCTGTCCCCATTTGTTCACTTACCCCAGCCCCAACCACAAACTTACATTAGCCCCACACATTCTATAGAACCCTATCTACCCCTACCATACCCTCTGATGCTGAACCTTCTTCTTGGACACCAATTACCTCAGTGCCATGTACTCTTATATATGGGACTGTGGATCCAGTGGAAAGATGCACATGGATTAATCATATTGTGACATTGGAGTAAGAGACATTATAAATTATGCAAACTTAATTAGTTTATGGTTAATTTCTAATAATTGTAAATTTTGTGCTAATACTTTTTATATGAATTTTAACTTTGAACCGACTTCTACAGTGGCAGGTGTCATATCTGACATCATCAAAAGCAAGTTTGAGTGACCATGGATTCGGTGGACCAACATTCCTATAAAAGTCAGAAATATGTGGTTTGAAGAGTTCAAAGTAAATTGGATTCTATTTGTTTGATTTCCAATTTACTTTGATTTCAATACATATGTGCTAATATTATGACTTTTTTCACTTTTATGCTAATGTTTCAATTTCCCTCAATGCAGAAAAAGTATAAATGGCTCCCTACTGATAATAGGAATGTTAGGAAGCATTTAACATTAAGGGTGAAAAATGCATGAGAAATACAATGCAAAAAATTAGAGACAGAGATTGCAGCGCATCACCGATCCCTGCTGAAGTTAGAGAAGAACTGTTCAAGGGTGATGATTTAGACAATGATTACGATGAATAGAGGATAATAGTTATTCAGAACATTAAATTAATTCACATTTGAATTATTTTTTCATGACGTATTGTTGTATATATTTGAATTGTTTTTTAACGTTTTTTAATACATTTTTTCTTTCTGAGCCTTCAACTTAGATTGCTGGATAAATTTGGTAGGGAATAACCTGAGAAAGCAATGAAAAACTGGGTATGGAAGGTCCAATTTTTACGAATATAGAGGAGTAAATAGAGGCAGCCAAATTTTGCCTCTAGATCCCCCTCTGTTTCCCTATTTCTAGAGTTAACTCTAGATGCAGATTTTAGAGGCGAAAATTGAGGCGGCCTTTATCTGCCTCTATTTAAAGGTGGAATGAGAGGCGGATAACCTCCGCCTCTATAGTATTAATGAAATGAATTTTTTTGGCTTTTTAGATGCGGATTTTTTTTCCTAAGGTGGACAAGATATATTTCTAAATAGGTTGCGATGCCCTTTTAAAGGCAAAATATTTCCACCTCTAAATCCGCCTCAAATATTTTAGAGCCATATTTTCCTCTTTTAGAGCCGGATTTTGTCCACCTCATATTAGCATTTTTTTTTGTAGTGCCTCAAACTCATAAAATCTTACATCACACTATTTTTAACTTTATTAACTTTTTTTTTTATAAATTTCAATTGTCATAAGAATTTAAGTATCATAATATCTTATACTTTGGTATTTTATGATATTTAAGATTCCATAATGTGTAAGATACTAATGTACTAAACGGCTCCTAAAATAATATCTCGTGAGATTTCATATTCTCTTGATGTAGTTTCTCTTAAGTATCGTTCTAAAATTATTTAACCATTCTAAAATACAGGAACAGGCACTAAAATAATCACTTTAAAAATAGAATATTACTCTCTAAATTGACTAATTATTAGTCACACTCCAAATTGAACATAAATCATGAATAAAATATAAATACAGGTATATATTCATGAATTACATCAGATTTTTTGGAGTACTTGCACCATTATTATTTTTCATTTGGATTGAGGTTCAAATTTGCAACTCTTTGTCTTGAAAATGACTATAAAACCACTGGCTAGATACCCTACACGTTATGGGAAAGAAGGGCTTGATTATTGGATTGTGAAGATTGATTGAGAAGATCGAGGTTTGAGAAGTCTCAAAGATTTCCTGGGTTTCTTCTTCTTCTTCTTCTTCAAACATTGATGGAGATGGACTTGATTATTGGATATTGAAGATTGATGGAGAAGAGGTTTGAGAAGTCTCAAAGCTTTCCTGGGTTTCATCTTCTGTTTCTTCAAAGATTGCTTCCAATGTTACTTGGATGTGAATCTTGGAAACGGCTACCAAGCGATGGGGTGAAACAGTAGAGAATGGTTTTAATGGTGAAGTTTCAGTGTTGAATGAGCAAAGAGTTGTCTTGGAGATGACTGAGGTGCTTGCCGGAGGCATAACCAGTACGAGGATATTAGCCATTTGCTTGTTATAGCTTTGCTGAAAGAGAAGGAAAAGGTGAGCCAAATATATTGGATTGGAATGCTTATCAAAACAGAAAATAGAGATCAATAGTGATAACTCAAGTATTGGTGCTACTAAGGACCAAGAAGAAATCACCCATATATATAGCAAATGTCTGAACCAAAGTGCGCATTGGTTCCATATAAACTGCAATAATGCCATTTAGGGTTTTATTTATTTTTATAAAATAATGAGTTTTTTCTACATGTGATAAGAGGTTATACTAAAGATATTCACAATTTTTTTTTCTTGATAAGTTCTCACTTTTTTTTTACTTGAATTAACGATACGCTAAGATCTCCATCGCTTCTAATTGGACACAATTATACCGTCATATCTATACACATCTAGAGTAACACTTAAAGTACACCTATGTTGGGGCTAAGACTAAAAGAACTCTAAGCGTATAAACATGAGTTGCCATCAATAAACATCAAAAACTAGAATTGAATTACAAATGAATATATATATATATATATATATATATATATATATATAGCTTAATTATACTTTTGGTCTTCTTAATTTCATCAAAGTTACAGTTTTGGTCTTTCAGTTAATTTTCTATCTATTTTTTTAACGGTCATTGTTGATGTTAATAATAAAAAAGTCACGTGGATACAAAAAATTTACACGTTACAAAATAATTGTCTTTTTAGCTTCCATTTTAGATTGGACTATATATCAGTACCCCTAAATTTTTCATATATCTTCTCTCCCTCGAATGTCTGATAAGACAAAATTATTTAGTGACGTATAAATTGTTTATATTTATGTGACTTTTTTGTTGTCCATGTCAGCATTGCCCGTTAAAAAATAAATGGAAAGTTAAGTACTCAAGGACCAAAACTACAATTTTGATGAAATTAAGGGAATAATATTATTCATGATGAAATTAAAAGATCAAAACTACAACTTTAACAAACTAAGGAGAACAAAAATATAATTAAGCATATATATATATATATATATATATATATATATATATATAAAAGGAAAGTACTATTAACATATTTCCTTTTCATATAGAGCTGGAATGCATTCATGAATTAAATGAGAAAGAAGAAATTAAGATGAATGAGACATGTTTTTGTCCTTGGCTCCTTGCATGTGGGTGTTGGAAACTTAAAAAGTAAAGTGTGTTTATGGATTCACTTGCTTTAGATAATAAATGCGCAGTTTTGGAGGCATTTCCTTGAGTCCTTTTCCTTTTAACCCATTACTCAGTATATTTCCAATCTCCCCTTCGTGACTGATTGTAACCCTTGTTTAAAAGTGGCCCTCTTATTGTTAAACTGGATAAACCCTAGAAAGCTTCGATCCTCTTAAGATTACCATTCTTTTTCTTCAGCTTGCCAAGTTTCTTTCTACCCTTCCTGATACGGCACAAGTGATGTTTATGGGCACAATACGACGACGGACGCCCTTGCATGTAGAGTTGCAGAGTCCTATCCTTCGAATGAAGGCTCTGGGACTCAGGTGCTACTAGGGCAGCATGGTGCTTCTTGACTTCTTCAATATTGCTCTTCATGTGTTGATGAGATATTATGATGATGGGAATTAATGATTTTTTTTACTTCATTTACTTCAGTTGAGGTTCAAACTCGTAATCTTTAACATTAGGAATAATTTTAATATGACTGATTTAAAGGCTAATTGGTTATGATTAATGAAGTTTACAACTTGAAATGAGAGATTTATGATAAATTTTGAATTATTGAATCATTTGGTAGGGAATTTTTTTTGGTATTTTGAATATCATGATATAATTATACTAAGATATAAGATACTATGGTTTATTTTAAGATTCTTAATATTTAGTAGGAAAATTGTCCAAGAAACAATACAATTAATATTTTGTAAAAGTTAATAAAACTAAAAACTCTAGAGTGTGATATCCTCATATATAGTTATTTTTAGTAGTATCGATATCACCTAAAGTTATGGTATACTTTGCCTTGCTTTATGTATATTAAATGTCATCAAATATTTTGGATATATACTAATTAATATTGTACTAAATAGTAAATACAAATAGACTAATTTATTGAACCAGTGTCCCCTTTAGAAATAGGGGAAATCTATTCTACAGTCACAGTTTGCGACGGTATGATAGGTTTTTTATTTATTTTTTTACTTTTTTAAAATTTTTTATACTTATGAATGAATAGTATTAAAAAAATTATGGATTAATAGTATAAAAAGATATAAAAAAATCTTTAAAAATTAAAAAATTTTAAAAAAAATTATATAATCTAGACAACAATTAATTAATGTTAAAAAATTAAAAAATTAAAAAAATATGATATTTAGATGCGGAAATGTATGATACTCCTCATTTGTAAGGCGGCACTATAGCAAGCCCCTTAGAAATATTGGGCTAATCACCTTTATTGGCAGGGCCTGCAACCCCTCATGTCAGCTGTGCATGCACTCTAAGTAACTACAAAACAAAGTAAGTTACATCTTTACTAGCAGCAACTTTTAGTACAATGATAGACACTCAATCTTAGCACATATTCAGGTAATCAACTTATGTGTTTTTTGTTAAGATAAAATAAAATAACCCTTTATGATATCAGCCTTCAACCAATTAGTCAATAGTTTGATCTTATCGTTAACATTCTTCATAAAATCTCGTTATTGTTGACTTTGATTTCTTTAGTAAAAGCCAAAAGGCCCCTTTCCGTTATAGTATATACTTTTATTTCTAAGTTGATCATCTGCATTATCCAAAAGAAACTCATTAACGTAACAATTTGATCTACAACTTGATGTTCAACCTTTCTGCAACTCTTAGTCAGTGATATATGGTCCAAGAAAGAAATTAAAGTGCTTCTGTCATTCTCAGTACGTACGTTTTTGTTCAATGGTGGTAGTGGAAAGTTAAAGCCGATAAGGGTTTTAATTAAAAAGGTAAGGATCACCTTTTTGGGAATTCTGTCTC
>JASKGM010002655.1:0-12219 GCA_034509205.1 Ceratonia siliqua
TATTCAGGATGATTTCCTACCAAATCAATCAGCAGGTTCAAAAGGTGCAGGCGGAGCTGAAAGTGAATTCTCAATCTACGGATATGAAAATGTAAAGTGAGGGGTGAGTCCACTGACTCAGTGAATGGAAAAATAAACTTACAGATTGATACACAAACCCCATCCTGTAACGTGCATTACCGCTAAATTAGTATGAAACCTCATTTTAATATTCTTAACCATAGTAAGCATCTCATGCACATTACGTTCAGGAAGAAAAATACTCCTTACTTTATAATCATCATTTGCAAAATATAGAATTTGAAATAACAGCATATTCAAAAAATTTTTAATCAAAGTATAAGTCACTAGGATCCATCAATATACCGGGGAGAACCTAAACTGAGAAAACAGCGTTCCCGCTCCAGAGGATAAATCTCAACTGAAGGGTAACCTGATCCTCACCTTCGGGAACTGCACTCACCGAAGGGAACTAAATTTCCTATTCTCTTCCGGGCATTCTCATCCGGAGAAACCAATCACAATGATACTCAACCTTCTGTCAGGAACCACGCTCACTGACAGAAGTACCCTTTATCAGGAACTGCCCTCAACTGATAAAGGTTGCGACCTAGGTACACCTAGTGGTTCTACCACCACTCTACTACGGATCCCAGATTACAATTCTAAATTATTTTCATGATACTTGTACCATTCAGACTTTCAAAATATCACAGTCCAGATACTTTTCATGCTATGGACAAAATAATAAATTCACATATAAATATATTTTTGCCTTTCCTCAAAATCTACTCAAATAACATCATTTGTCCACAAAATAAATTTTAATAATTCATGCATCAAGGGGTAAGTAAGAATCCACTCACAGTTGCTAAATTTGGAGATTCAGTATTCACTCCAAATATTCTACTTCAAGCCAGAGTTACTTCCAATGGGATTCGTTTCAGACAAGCCTATGTGCCACATGTATGCATAGCCCATCAGTATATTAAATCTGCCGATTCTAACTAGGTTTGTTACTGATATAAGAATGGAATTTAATATGTTCGGACTCTTCAAGCAGAATAAAATTTTTTATTATTTAAGAACCCAACTACTTAAGGTAAGGAACCCCAACAGATTACTTGTTTCAAGCAAAATCCCTAAGATTGAAGGCAACACTATAACATCAGAACTAAAAATCAATTCTTCATCTGATATTATTATGCATTAACATGATGAAAATTCCAGGTGTATTGAGTTCTACAGAGAAAGTCATTGACTGTTCTAATTGGGTTTACAAACGAAGAACGCCAACCCAAGACTATGAAATTCGCAGGTTTTCTTTCCAGCTAAGAAGAATTACCAAAATTTGAATCTGTACCACTAAACCTCAGGTGGAGAAGATAAGAAAACTAACCAAAATTATGGGATTTGGTTCTGAAATTCACAGACCCCGCTCACAGACCCGTACGAAACTATCGCTGGAAGCACGCCCCACGGTGGCTGGAACGGTGGCCGCCTGGGGCAGAGATGATGCCCGTGACTGGGTGACGAGTCGACGGCAGTGGCTGGGGCGAACGGCGATGAAGTAACGACAAAAGGGTCCAGAACCGCAGCAGACCCAGCGGCGTTCTCCAGCGGATTCCCGGCCTCCCACGGCGTTCTCACTCTATTTCACGGCCACCCACGACAGCCTAGACGGTGGTTGGTGGTTAGGGATAGGCGACGGTTACTGGTGGCAGGGGAGGAAGTCGCGAGAGAGAGAAGTATTTCTGCTAGCGCCGCGCGGAGGGAACAGAAGGAATGGTTTCAGTTTTGCAGGGGGTAGGGGGTCTTCGTGGGGAATAAAAGGAATTTATAAAAATAAAAAAAATGATTTTTTTTTTGAAATTAGGTATTACACCCTTATTCTTCACACACTTTCTCTTTTTCCCTACACACTCACCTATTCTTTTTCTCATCTCTTTCATTCCTTCATCTCATCCATCCAAACTCTCTTTTCTTTTCTCTCCATGGTTTTTGCTTTGTTTTTGTTTTTCTATCTCTTTCACACACACACACACACATAAAAACTAGTTTTCTTTCTTTTTTAGACACACACCCTCATCTTCTCATTTTTACTATTTTTTTATTTCTTTTCTTTTTATTATCTAAATTTAATGTTGTATTTTGGGTGGTTTTAAAAGGAGAAGTGTGAGTAAGGGAGAGGGAGAGTTAGCTTTCATAATCATCAAAGAGGTAACTATCTTTTCATCCTTGGTTGATTTCTTTTCTTTCTAATTTTTTTTTATCTTTTTTTACTATTTTTGTTTTATGTTCAATATGTTTTTTATTTTTATTTCTTTTTTCATTTTTTAATATATTTTTATTATTTTTGTTTTTTTTAGTTTGTTTTTACTATTTATGGTTTTATTTGTAATATGTTTTTATTATTTTTGATTTTATTTTTTTGTTAATTTTTTTTTACTGTTTTTAGTTGCTACATTTTTATCTATTGTTTTTAAGTTATATTATAGTTGTTGTTTTATTTTATTTGTTATTTTTAAAATATATTTTGATCCCAACACTTTTAGTAATTTCATTTTGGGTCCCAATATTTTTAGTAATTTAATTTTAACTCCAATACTTTCAAAATTTTCATTTTGGCCTCTGATTTTCAATAATTACATTTTAGTACCTAATTTTCTAAAAACTACATTTTAGCCCCCATTTCTTTCATATATCTCTTTTTCGCTCCATTACTTTGATAAATTTCAATCTCGCCAATTCTAAATTTAATGTTGTATTTTGGGTGGTCTTAAAAGGAGACGTGTGAGTAAGGTAGAGGGGGAATTAGCTTTCATAATTATCAAAGAGGTAACTATCTTTTCATCCTTGGTTGATTTCTTTTCCTTCTAATTTTTTTTTATTTTTATTTTTTTCTACTATTTTTGTTTTATTTTCAATATGTTTTTTATTTTTATTTATTTTTTTATTTTTTAATATTTTTAATTTTAAAAATTACCTCAACAAAATTAGGTGTTTATAGTGGCGCCCACTAACCAGGGCTACAACACCCAGTATAAAAATTCCCAAATCAATTTTCAAGGACTGGGAGAGATTAGGAGAAAGCTTAGAAGAAGTTTGAGAGAAAACTTTGGAGAGATTAGGAGAGCAATAGGAAGTGATTAGGAGAAGAGAGTGATTTCAGAGAAGATTCATTCTCCTAGAGTTCTTAAAAGAGTTTCTCTTCATATTTTCTTCATTCTCCTTGTATCTTTTGTTGTTTTCATGGATTTGATTATTGTATTGGATAATTTTCTGACGTTAAAAGTCTAAATTCCCTTGGTTGAAGGTAAACTCAAAGCCTTGGACATGATTTTGTGATTAAATCCATTGATAATGTATTCGACTTCTCTTGAATGATTGTTTATGTTCTTCTACTTGATTTGTTCATGATTATTGCTTGGTTTTGTTTGGGTGGCCAAATAAATGAGCTAAGTAATCATCTAATGCTAGGATAAAGTATTAAATACGTAATAGTTTGATTCTCTTATTCACAAATAGCAATTTGTAGTGACTAGAGATGACCAAGTCCTTAAGAACTATGATATGGAGTATAAGATATGTTAAATAGTCCAAGCATTTGCGATTGTTGCTTATATTAACCTATCTTTCTCATCTTAAAGTTTTGATTGAATTAAATTTAGGAAGCGTTTTCTAGGTTGTTCATTGAATAGTGAGTAAGTAGGGTGCGTTCTTCTATTTGTTGAATAACTAAGGAAATATGAGGATAGTAAAGCTTGTTGTTATCTATGGTTAGTAATTAGGATAGAGGGTTGGGAACATTGTCATGTTTATAATTATAATGAGTAATTGTTTATGATCATTTACTAGTGTCCAAAGGATAAGAGTGAATCCTCAATCATAATCCTCATCTTATTCTAATTTTTTTATTGTTTGTTGTATTATTTAGTTATATTGCTTATATTTACGTTTATCTTTATTTTAAGTACCTTTATTCTTATCAAAATCTCCATTTACATTTCAAGCATCGATTGATTAGTTTCATTGGTAATTAATCAACTAAACCCAATTCTCAGCGTGAAAACAACCATTATTCTCAAAAACAAAATACTTACCACTATACTGCAAGGATATATTAGTGAGTCTCCCATTTGGAAAGCAACCAAATTTACATTGATCATTTTGTTCCATTTGGGAACACACCACCTGGCTCACCAAATCAAAATGGTGTATCATAAAGAAAAAATAGGATTTTAATGGACATGATTAGGAGTATGCTTAGTAACTCCAAACTTCTTATGTCATTGTGGAGAAAAGCTCTTAAAACAACAATGTATATATTAAATAGGGTTTTAACTCAGGTGGTTTCCAAAACGCCATTTGAATTATGGAAAGGTTAGAAACTAAAGGCTTGTTTGGAACAATTTTTATTTTATTTTTTTAAAATAGTTTTTGAGAATAACTATAAAAAATAGTTTTATAGAACAAAAGAAAAACTTGTTTGGGTAAAAATATTTTTTATCAGTTGTTTTTTTTTAGAAAACAAAAGACAAAAACAATCTAAAACACAAAAAAATTGTTCTCTATTTTTTGTTTTATAGTAATTGTTTTCAAAAATAGTTTTTAAAAAATAACTTATGAAAACACTTACCCAAACAAGTTTTTTTATTTTCATAGAACAAAAAAATAAAAAAAAACTATTTTTTAAAACTGTTCCAAACAAGTCATAAGTTTGCAACATATATGTGTGTGGGGTTGTCCAATTGAAGTAAGTGTTTATAATCCACATGAAAAGAAGTTAGACTCAAGGACTATAAATGCTTATTTTATTGGATATGCTGATAAGTCTAAGGGATACAAGTTTTATTGTTAATCTTTTACAAGTAGAATTGTTGAATTAAGAAATGCTAAGTTTCTTGAAAATGAAGTTATTAGTGGGAGTGATCAACCTTAAAACTTAGCCGTTGAAGAAGATCATGTTCTTGATACAACTCCCACAATAAGCTCCAAATTGGTTACTGTTCATGACCCTAATCAAAATGTGGCGGATATTGAGCAATCAATTGTTGAAGCTTCATGTCCTAGTGATAATATTTTAGTAGATCTTGTTGATTAACAACCTTCACTAGAGGATGTTGATGAAACATTGAGAATATCTACTAGGAGAAAGAAGTAAGCAATTCCTACTCATTATTTTGTGTACTTACAAGAATCTGACTTGGACATTTGTGCTGAAAATAACCTTAACACGTTTTCAAAAGCAATGGATAGTAGTAACTCTAAGTTATGGTATGATGCCATAAAGGATGAGATGGATTCTGTGGTAAATAATTGAGTTTGGGAACTTGTTAAGTTGCCTAATGGGGTAAAGGTCATTGGCTATAAATGAGTTTTTTTAAAACCAAGAAAGATTCATTAGGAGACATTAAGAGATACAAAGATAGACTTGTTGCTAAAGGATTCACACTAAAGGAAGGAATTGATTATAGAGACACTTTCTCTCCTGTTTCTAGAAAAAATTATTTCCATATTATCATGGCATTTATTGCACATTTTAACTTAGATTTACATCAAATGGATGTGAAAACGACATTCCTCAATGGAGAGTTAGAGGAAGAGGACTGACAAGTATCACTCTCTGGTGCTTTCTCAAGTAAAAAATACTTGTGTCACGCTATGAATACTCTTTACTCTCAATTAAAATTAATAATTAATAAATTCTATCTCACCTATTGTTGAATACTCTTTACTCTCAATTAAAATTAATAATTAATAAATTCTATCTCACCTATTGTTGAATACTCTCTAAACTCTTAGCCTCATTGCAATAAATTTTTTAATGTTTCCAAATATGAAAAAAGTGAATTGGCTGTTACTAATTGATTAGCTCTCCAACTATTTGAAATTTCTAATTAATAATCAAATTTCAAAATTCAAATTTTAACTTCTTTTGTCTATTTATTTATTTTTCTTCAAATCCTCTACCTCTCATCTCACTTTCATTTCTCCTTTATCTCTATTCAACTAAGCTCTGTCATTTTTTTTATTTCAGATATGGTCAAGCTTACTGCTAGAGATATTTGGGCACACATTGGGTTTCTTTTTTCATCTTCCTCATTCTTTAGTAGTCATATGATTTATGTTCTTCTTCCTTCCCCTTTATCCGTCGCGTCTCTAATAAAAAAGGTAAGCATCACTTTAATCTATTTATGCATGTGAAACATGTTTGTTTGTAAACTTTTAAAAGATTTGCTGGATACACCTAATGTTTGCTTTAATATACATTTTTGTTGCTATGTTTGACTAAGTGCAATTGAAAGTAGGATATTGTACATGTCAAGCAAAAAACTGAGTGCTATGAGTGTAAACCTAAACTAGCTCCTAAGGCGTATCCTGTATATACTATCACAAATACCCTATCTAAGGTAAGGGTTCATAGTTGATGGTTTTAATTTTTATTTGTACACTGAAGGATTTTTTTCAAAAAAATTGTCAACAGCAATTATCATAAAGATTTGAAGAGTAAAGACAAGTGTAAATGCTTTTAATATGAGTTGTATGTGATAATACATCTTTGTACATGTAGTTTTTGAATTATTATGTAGATTTCTAGTTGAAATGCTTGGTGACTATGTGTTTAGGTGATTATTTTCCTTTGTAAGGCAATTGAAATCTTAAATCTAGGCTAAAATGGTTGTGTGATTACATGCATTTCTTTGAATGAAATCACTGAGAATGTATTGTTATGTTTTCAAATAGTTATTAGGTAGGTGTAATGATATAATTGATGACTGATTGGTTACATCCTTAACAAATAAATGAAGTTGTTGCCTAGAGTTAAAAGCTTTTAGATTTCACATATGCTTACTTGAACATTAGATCAACAAATTTTGCTATTATAATTCAAACTTCTGACTAAATGGGTTTTAGGTTTTCATCTATTAATTTTCCAGGTTATTCATTATATTATATGGGCAAAGGACCTACTTTTTCCAAAGTTGTTTGGAGACAAAAATCAGGAAAATGATTTAAATATAAGATCAAGTGATGTTGCCTGCTTGTCAGAAAATATAGAGGATGTATTTGAACATAGGAAAGATGAAGACATTGAACAATACATAAGGAGAATCTTTGATCATGTATTTGGTTATAACATTGAATTATCTTTGTCTAATGAAGAGACATGGAAAAATTGCAATAGAAAAAAGCTAAAGCCTATTGTTCTTTTAGTATACTGTATTGTCTATGTTATAAAACTTTTTGTCATTTAGCTGTATAAAAACATTATATATTTAGCTATGTTCAATCAAGGCATGTGTACTGAAATTTTATATTTGGTATACTGTGTTTGTTCATGTTATCAATCTTTTTGTCTTTTATCTGTATTGAAACATTATATATTTACTTATGTTGCTATATCAAGGATACATAGCAAAGCGAGTTTGAAATTTTTATTTTTTTAGAGATTGAAATATATCGAACAATAAAATTAATGTTGTTTACAAGGAGATCTTTAATAAATTAAAATAGCTTCACATGTGTTATGTTTTAATAATTTTAAGATGATTGATTACTATTTTGCTCTGTTGTTTTTTTTTGTTAATCTCAATTGTTAATTAGTACGGTTGTGCATTCCCTAAGTTCTCAATTTATTGCATATGTTGAACAAATTATTTAGAAGGAGGTTCTTCGTGGTATGTTTTTTTTTTTTTTCAGTTGTGAAATGGTGATCCTTTTATTGCCCTTTAAGACTAGATAGAAAATATCAAGCTTATTGATAGTGCATTTCGCTTGGCTTTTTGTTTTGCAATAATGATTTTATTACAACAGAGGAACAAATGAATGAATGCATATGTGGCACAATGATATGTGTAGAATTTCAAATAGTGAGAACAAGGGAAAGAATAAGGATTTCAGAGGAAAAATAGAGGGGAAGGGAAAAAAGTGTGGATAATGCTTCATTTATAACTTCTAAGGATTCAAAATACAAACTTATAGACACAACTAATGTAACAAGGACACAAACAGTAATGCAATAGTAAGCAACATAATTTATGGATTGCACACAACAAATAATCAGGGAGCCCATGACTTCCATAAATGGCTAACAAGTCTTTGATGCAAAAGACTAACACATGATCCTATAGATTAATAGACCACCCAGCTATGACAAGACAACTACACAATTAATACACATATCATTGCTCCCCCCTTTTTTATCCTTGTTCTCAATGATAAACTCTAGATAATTCCTTGAGAACAAGCGTTCTCCCAAGTGGCATCCTCCATGGAGATTCCCTTCCATTTTACCAAAATTTCTACCTTTGGCTGATAACCTCATTTTTAAATTACTTGCTTATCCAAGATGGCTTCAAGTAAGGGTAGTATTGTAGAGTTACCCGAGACTGGAGGTGATTTCTTAAATAGTGGTGCAATGGACCCCAAGTGCTTCTTAAACACTTACATGCAAAAAAGTCATGTATTTGGGACCCTTCAGGCAAAGCCAATCTATAGGCTACTTCCCCTATCTTTTATGTAATTGGCTAGGGTCTAAAGAAATGTGGAGCCAACTTGACTGAGCTCCTAAAAGCAAATGAGCTCTGCCTATATGGTTGGAGTTTAAGGAACACTAAGTCCCCCACTTTGAAATGTACTTCTTGTCACTTTTGATCAACCTGAACTTTCATTTTATTTCTTGCCTAGTCGAGATGGAGAAGAAGATCACTTAAGATAGCATCCCGATCGTGTAAGTACTCATCAACAACATTCACACGAGCTGTGCTCGAAATGTAAGCAAGGATAGTTGGAAGTGGTACCCCGTAAACAACTTTAAAAGGGGTTACTTTGGTAAATGTATGGATGGATATGTTATATCTTAGCTTGGCCTAGGGTAGCCATTCCATCCACTTTTTTGGTTGACCACCCGTGAAACACCTCAAATATTGTTCAAATGTCCTGTTCACGACCTCGATCTAGCCATCTGATTGAGGATGGTAACTAGAAATCATGCTTAGCTGGGTCCCCTGTAGCTAAAAAATAGCTCTCCAGAATGTGCCAATAAAGACTTTGTTGCGGTTGCTAACAATGGAAACTGACATCCCACAAAGACGCATTTTTGAAATTATGCTTCAAAAACTATGCTTCACTCATGCTAGAGTTTTATGAAAACTGAAGTGACCCCTTATAAGTGCATCATGGCAATTGTTGAGCACTTTTGAAATTAATGTGGAAGTGGGACTCAATAATTACACCCTCCTTAAACCAAACTCCATCTCTTTGGCTACAATGTTGGAATGAAGGCTCCTTGCTTAATTCTTCATAAAAAGGGTCCTGTTCGACCCCACTTTGTATTTGTGGCCATAAATCCACATGAGGAATCTAGATAGCAAGCATCTGGGACTCAATCCTTCATGATAGAGCATTTGCCCTGCGATTCTCGATTCCTTTATTATATTCAATAACATAGTCATAGCCCATTAGTTTAGGGAGGCCACCTAGCCTGAGCAGGTGTAGTGATATGCTATTTAAGCAAAAACTTGAGGTTTCTTTGGTTAGTTCTCACTGTGAAGGGTCTTCCTAGTAAGTAAGGCCTCTATTTTCTGATAGCCTTAACTAGAGCCAACATCTCTTTTTGTAGGTTGAAAGAGCTAAATTATATCATTTCAAATCTTCGCTGAAATAAGCAATAACCCTATAATCTTGAGAAAGGATAATGCCTACTCCTACCCCACTAGCATCGCATTCAATCACGAACCCCTTTGAGAAATTAGGCAACCCAATGACAGGGGGCGAGGTAAGTGACTTCTTCAATTGATTAAAAGTCGTCTCGACCTTTTTGTCCTTCATGAATTTTTCATTTGACATGAGCTTATAGAAGGGCATAGCAATGCTTCTATAATTCTTCATGAACTTTCTATAGTATCCTGCTAGACCAAGAAATCCTCTTATATCACGGGTAGTCTTAGATGTAGGCTAACTCAAAACTGCATGTATCTTAACAGGGTCCACTACTTGTATCTTAATAGGGTCCACTACCATTCCCTGTTTCGAAATAACGTGCCTTAGGTAATCCACTTGGTTTACTCCAAAGCGGCATTTTGACTCTTTCACAAAGAGTTTATTAGTGTTTAAGATCATCATAACCATTCAAAGATGTGACAAATGCCCAGTCTATGTTTGAGATTAGACGAGGATATCGTCAAAGAACACCAGGACGAACTGTCTGAGATGGGGCCGAAACAACTCATTAATGAGCCTTTGGAAGGTTGCTGGTATGTTTATAAAGCCAAAAGGTATTATCACAAACTCGTATTGGCTTTCATGGGTCCTAAAAGTCATCTTCTGAATATCATCTTCCTTCACTCAGATTTGGTGGTAAGCTACACGTAAATCCAACTTAGAGAAGTACCTAGCCCTATATAGTTCATATAATAATTAATTTATAATAGGAATATGATACTTATATTTCATAGTCAGACTATTGAGTGCACAGTAGTCCAAACAAAAACGCCACTCCCCATCTGATTTCTTGACAGGCAAAATAAGGGATGAAAATGGACTTTGACTTGGCTACTAACCCTGATTGCAATAGCTCCTTCTCCATACCCGCAATGGTCGTCTTTTGATATTGTGGATACTGATATGGCCTTACATTCATAAGTTTTGCATTTAGGTGCAGGGGAATTAAGTGATCATGCGATCGTGGATGAGGCAGCTGATTGGATACTTTTGAAAACCTGAGAAAACTCTGCTTCTAGTCGTTGAATGTTGGGGTGATAACCTTATGAGGAGAAATGGGCTTGGGTTCCATAATTAAAAAACCTGAGAGAGCTACACCATGGTATTGGTCAATCAATAGGGTCGAAACGATGGAGGAGGGCCTTAATGACTCCTAGGCGCAATTCCTTCTAGATGAAATGATGCAAGCTGAACTTGTTAATCCGTCATGATCTTCTTTAACTTGAAATACTGCTCTGCCTTATATATCCATCCCATGGGATCCTCGCCACTGAACTTGGGAAATGATAGCTTCAGATGGTGGTTATCGCTTTGCTGAGTGTGCTGATGAATAAGCTATTGTGTCATTGGCTCACTTTGACCAAAGGTTGATCTCCGAGGATTGTGTATTCCAAGTGACCTGTAGAGCCTGTAATTATGTGAGTATCGTTTGTAGTGCGGAGTGGACTTGATCGAAGTTTGACTAATGCCTAGCCAAAGCCTCGTTCACCTTATTACATAACTCAGTGTTTGTCTTATTCCTAGTGTCCATGCTTTGATACCAATGATACGTGTAGAATTTCAAATAGTGAGAACAGGGAAAAAAAGAAGGATTTCAGAGGAAAAATAGAGGGAGGGAAAAGAGAGTATAGATAATACTTCATTTATAACTTCTAAGGATCCAAAATACAAACTTATAAACATAACAGATGTAACAAGGACACAAACAATAATGCAATAGTAAGCAAAGTAATTTACAAATTGCACACAACAACTAATCAGGGACCCCATGACTTCCATAAATGGCTAACACCTCTCTGATGCAAAAGACTAATACATGCTCCTATAGCTTAATAGACCACCCCGTTATGAAAAGACCAATATACAACTAATACACATATCACTTGGATGTTATGTTAGTCACTTAGCATTGCTTTTCCATTAAACATATTATGTTGGCCATGCATGATTGATTACTATTTTTCTATATTATTTTTTTTAATCTAAATTGTTATTTGTTATTGCCGACCATCGTGCATGGCATGGGTTATATATATTTTGAATCCATTAATTAAATTAATAATTTATTGAATGGATATGAAATGTTGAATAAGGGAAATGGCATTACTTTCTTTTTTGATGTTGTGGGGCATGTTAGTTTGAGACTACGTGGCCTATATGTCCAAAGATATTATCAGGGCAGACCTCATAACATTTATTATTTTGATGTAGTGGTTGGGTCATCCCCCTCCCAATTCTTCACTCAAAACATCAACTACCTATACTCTGCTACGGTTATTACTATTAATTTTGAGCCCGGTCCATTTTTATAGGGTTCAGTTAGGGTTAGTGCATTGATTTGCAAGGTCTAAATTTAAGCGGGTTTATTCGGGCTTGACTCTTTGGCCCAAAATTTTCTTTTTTTAGTAATTTATTTTCAATCTTTTACCCTAAATAGTATATGAATGTGTTATAATATTAAAGCGCTGTTCGGATGTTCTTTAAAAAGAATGA